>CAWUBA010000209.1:0-19027 GCA_963920205.1 Stenodema calcarata | reverse complement strand
AGTTGGAAAAAAACTTGCACGACTTAGTAAAGGACATAGTTAAACAGGATTTGCAGTCTGCATTAGAGGAACTAATAAGTGAGAAGAGTACCTGTGTGGCGAAACCTAATGTAGTTGATATGGGTGACAAACGTCTGATACATCTAAAACCAGGGATTAATTCGAATGATGCTGTAACTGTTGGATCACTCCCCTATACAAAAAATGAGAAATATTGGACTCTCCATTTTGGATCGCATCGTTTGCTTAGTTCCCCTCAAGATTTTATTACGTTGGCATATGCAACTAAACACTTCGAACCTAAGAAGAAGACGTCAAAGCCCTAAGTATGTGGGAGGGGGAACACTGTTGACTATTATATATGACGAAGCAGCTAGAAGGAACTTTCAGTGTACCACCATGGAATCGTTAATGCTTACCAGCTCGTTTGTGATTGACAATGTGAAAAAGTTGCAGCTCGTAGTTGGGCTTTCTGACCTTACTACTACAGTGATTGTGATAAGAAAACCTCGCGGGGCACCATTCTACATCTGTGTTGACGATTGGGAACTGTTTAGTGACAAGCTACAGCAGATAGACCGAAAAATGGATGCTACATTTTTTCACGGAACCTATATGTGCGCGACTATAACACCGCAGCAACATCTAATTTTGAGTTATTACCCAAGCTGGATGGATCGTCTACTACATTGTGAGGCTCCTACTATTACATTAAGTGCAAAGGCGACATCGAATTTGATGAATTTAGTTCCAAAAATAAACTCTGTTTTGAATAAAATGAGGGATTTTACAGCGGTGAGTGGTGGTGACGGTTTGGTTGCCAACCCTGTGAGTGCCCCTCCACAAGATGAGTTTCACTCCTTTAATGTATCTTTTTATGATCAAGTCAACGAATGAAATATATCAGTACACGCGCAAGCATGGAGGACAGCGTTCATCCTATTGAAGATTTAATTGAGGGGTTTACCCATCTGAAAACGGGTGTTCCAGCAGATCTCCTACATCATGTCAACGTCTCTGGTAAAAACTTCACTACCTTCGAAGATTTAAACAGTTGTATACCGACTAATCCGACTCTCATATCACCCCAATCATCTGGATCCAGTTTTCTGCTCATCTTATTTCTCTCACTTCTGCTGTTAACGCAGTGCATACAAACTGTAATTCTCATCGTACGTTTTTAATATAATAATAATAATAAACGTTTATTACGGGAAACACCCAGTTTACAGGTTTTACATTCATGAAAAATAGATGTAGTACACAATCTGCACTAAAACTTAGTGATAATAATGAAGATAAAATATATAAGGCCGCAAGAAGCAAATTATAGATGTACGTACAAATAATACAGCATAACATTTTATTAGTTTACCAATTCAAAGTGTAGTCGAGTACCCGCCAAAAAACCTCAGCCGCAAAAAGGAATGATATCCATTTTGCCCGCCAGCCACATATATAGGATGCTCGGTGCTTCGCACCTCGCTGTTGAGTGTGCATATAGAAACCTGATCCTCCTACCCCTAACCTCCACCGTCAATGTTTTCCTGTTCCCTGTCTCCTTCCCACAACCCCTTCTCACCCTTAGTCACCCTCGGTTTCACCTAATAATATTAGGTGAAACATATTATGTTTCCTCTGTTACACCAGCAGGGAGCTTTACGCTTCTTTCAATGCTGTTGGCGGGAGCTTTTTGCCAGATGAACAAGCCTGAATTGAAGCATTACTTCATTATACCTAGGTGTACCACCACTGATTACTCGTGACCACCAGTAATACTTATAATATAGTAATGCTTCAATTCAGGCTTGTTAATCTGGCAAAAAGCTCCCGCCAACAGCATTGAAAGAAGCGTAAAGCTCCCTGCTGGTGTAACAGAGGAAACATATTAGGTGAAACCGAGGGTGACTAAGGGTGAGAAGGGGTTGTGGGAAGGAGACAGGGAACAGGAAAACATTGACGGTGGAGGTTAGGGGTAGGAGGATCAGGCTTCTATATGCACACTCAACAGCGAGGTGCGAAGCACCGAGCATCCTATATATGTGGCTGGCGGGCAAAATGGATATCATTCCTTTTTGCGGCTGAGGTTTTTTGGCGGGTCAGTTTTTACAACGGAGTTGTTTTTGGGGGATATCACATCTTTTTGCATGGCTAGTTTTCGAGCGGTACTTATACAATACGGTTCAATTTAACAAAAGTACCTACGAGGTAACTAGTAAAGGTTTTCCTAAATGAAGTTTTATCCTAGTCAAAATTTAGTAAAAAATTAGTACGCCTACTAATTTGCCTTTTTGTTTCTTCTTTTTGTGACAAGAATAATTATTTTTTGGAAATTATTGTTTGTTATCTGAAATGTGTTTGAAAAATAAGTAGTTTTAAAATTTTTGCGAATTGGTTAAATAGTAGTTTTAAAATTTTCGATTAATTAAAACAATTAACAATTTTAAAAAATTATTAAAATTTAAAACAATCATTATTATTATTAAATTTGAAAAAATAGAAAGAATTAGAAATTTGAATGAATTTGAATTAGAAATTTTTTGAAAATTTGTTGCATTTTTTCTTGGGGATTGTGCAAATTTTTGTTGTTGAGAATCATTACAATAATTTTAATTATTGGTGTCGAAGAGAAAGTGGTAAGAGAAAGTTTCTTCTTCTTGGAGTGCCGTATCCGAATTTCGGACGTTGGCGACCTCTCACATATAATCCTGTGATGCACGTCTTCACAAGTTATACGGGACCTACACAGTTTATCGCCGGTTCCGAACGGCACTATTGGAGAGGCTGTACTAGGCAAATGATACTGGTGGTAGTTTGACATTGCTTTCCACCAGGTGACCGCCGCAACGGCTAAGTATGTGAAAAATCCTTTCACGCCAGCGGGTATTGAACCCAAGATCTTACGCATCGCGGACAGACGCGCTTGTCCACGAGGCTACCGGCGGCCACAGAAAGTTTGCAAAACGTAAAACGCACGTTTTTATACCAAAAATCGCGAATAACTCGAGAACCGTTGGGAAAAGTGGCAAAGTGTGCTACCCTCATTCGAAAGCCCATTAAATTTCCTATCGATCCTTAAACAGGCGCCACTCTACGACAATTTTTCTGACCACCATTCAACTTTGATGTTTTCGGAAATTAGCCAAATCAGTAGATGTGGAATTTATTCACGTATTTTTGGCTGTGGATTAGTCAAATCGATTGAGATTTAGTTCAAAATTATTGAGCATATTCTAGACAACCTAGCGGACATTTTAAGACCAACCGCACCAATTTTCATCAATATTTGCGGCAGTTGTTGTTGAAAATAGAAAAATCACCATAACTCCTTTATTTTCCCCCTTAGGAAGCATTTTTTGATCTCAAATTAAACCGTTTGAAAAGCTGAACACAACAAAAAAAGAAAATCTGAAAAAGCTTCAATTTTGAAGGAGTTATGACCATTTGAAATTCCTAAAAAACACTATTTCCCCCCTAATTGGAGGGGAAATGGGGGGAGGGAGAAAAAATGGTCAAAAGGCACTCCCTTGGAGCATAACAAACGTGTGTGCAAAATTTCAGCTCGATCCGATTTGTCTGCTGGGCTGTAGCCCCGTCAATGAACAACAACGACAACGACAACAACAAGAAGAAGAAGAAGAAGAACACGAAAAACGTGAAAAATAGTGGTTTTAAAATTGTTATACCTACCCCCGACACCTGATGTTCCCAAGAGCTGAAATTTGTTTTACGTCCTCACGTGCCCCTGGAGAGTTGGTGTACAAAAAATCAACTCTCGAGACACTCAAGCCGGTTTCACATGGAGCGGAACACGGACGGAACGAGGAACGACGGAAGGATGGGACGCAATCTGATTGGCTGTTGGCCACCCAACGGGACATGGTGGCCGCCATGTTGGCGGAATGGACGGACAGTGGTCGACGGAAGAAATTTTCATACCGCCTTCCGTCGAGTCCACTTTCCGTCGAGCTCCGCGCAAGCGCAGTGGATAGGAATGTTGATAACCGCTAGTAGAGGTTGCAATATTTTCGCGTCGTCTTGTGAAGTCTTCGTTCAAAGTGTTGAATTTCGTCTTGTTCAAGCATCATTTCGTCATTATTTAGTATAGACATCAATTGTAGTTGAGCGTTCATAGCAACTCGAATTAGTTACAAAAAAGTGGTTATAAAAAAGAAAGGTTATTTTTCAAGTGAAATAAGTTCGCGATTGCCGGTGGAATAAACCGTGATTCATTTATATAGTTCGTTTATTTATTTCCACGCAACCGATGCACTATAATCTGGTGACCCCGACGTATTTTCGCCGGCAATTATGGCATTTTCTGAGGAAAGTGACACGGAAAGTCCGGATGTCAAACCGGGAATGTCATCCAAATCCACAGGAGGTCAGGAAGTTTTAACGTATTATTTAAGGAAGTATTAAACAATAATTGACTGTTTTTCAATAACTTCTAGTTTTGAATAATTGGAATAAATAAACGTGTGAGCTTGCAAATGTTTTTTATTTTTGAATTCAATTTTCACAATGGTCCTCGCAATATAGGCAGATGTTGCCAGACAACTTGCCTCGAAATTCCCTACGGACCGTTTCCAAAATCCCTACTTTTCCCTACAAATTCCCTACCGTGTTAAAAAAATTCCCTACGCGTAAAATTTCGATTGCTGAAAATTTAAAAGAACAAAAGAAGATCACTTCCCTCCTAGTCATCTACAAAACGACAATATCACTGCATTCACTGCTGCTGGTTTGGTTTGAGGATTGAAATAACCATTGAACCACTGAGTTACACAATGTAATTTTTATTGCTGTCTCAATAATACTTAGATTAGGTCCAGTCATTTTTTTCAGGACAAGAATTGTTAGGTAGGTACTTGAGAAATATCACTGAGATAAATATAATAAGGCTTATTACTATTATTAAGGCTCAAGAATGGTAGCATTGGTTACATTAGCCTAGGAATACCTATTTAAAAAAATCTTAATGTCGACGACCAGGAATGACTACAAGGAGAAAAAATATAATTAAAATGGTAAAACAGTAATAGTAAAACAAGTAACCGAAAAATTTGGGATTGAAAATAGAAAGAAGAGCAGTAAAATCTTAGGTTAATCTCAAGAGGTTATCAAAAATAAATCAAAAACTATTCATCAAAGAGACCATCAAAAACCAATCAAATCGTCCAAGTCACTATCGAGGGATTGCTCGCTTTTATTAGAAGCGTATAAGCTCTGTGACGCAAGCAACTTCATCATATTTGGTGTGATGGGGTGGTTGTAACAATAATTGTTACAATTATTACATAATTTTACAATTATTGGTGCCTTTCTCCTTCATAATATTATCTTCAACGAGACAGAGTGACAGTTGACACCGAGATAGATTATAATTACTGAACGAAGTAATTAGTAATTACTAATTACTGAACGAAGACAACAACATGGAAGCATGGAACATGGATAAGAAGTGTGTGTATGCTTTTCTTTAAAGAAGAGTTGTGGCTTGTGGTTGTCAATATTGACGGGGACGAACGAAACTGGTGATAGGTGTCTACACAAGAGGTTTTCCGATCACGAATAAATATACTAAAATCGTATAATTATTCAATTAATTAGAATTTTGCCAGTGTTTGAATCACGTTTCCTAGCTTGACCAAAAATCCCTACGTTCAGCGTAGGGATTCCCTACGCTCATTGCACCCCCAAAATTCCCTACGTGTAGGGAAAAATCCCTACATCTGGCAACACTAGTTGCCACTGCCATTCCACTTCGCTGTTACTTAAGAAATATAGAGCCTGTTGTATGTTCATGCCATCAATCATTTCAACACCCGAGCACATCAAATAATTACGCACACAAAATTTTAATTTGGGAAGAAAAGAAAAAAACCATAAACAAGATGAGAGAGCTTTCAGATTATGAAGGTTATGATTTAGGAAGGTTATGATTCCGTGACGGAATTTCCGTCCACCATGTGAACACTCTTCCCGATTCCGTCATCCCCTCCACTGGTTTTTCCTCGTTCCGTCGTTCCTCGTTCCGTCCGTGTTCCGCTCCATGTGAAACCAGCTTCAGGGGACCGAGCTATGGTAGGGTGAAAACCCCAACTTGTTCCGTCGCGTAATCAGTGTCTCAGTCGCTTCGGTTTTCAGGGCCTCGGTTTTCTTGGCGGGCGGGACGCTCCCGCGTCCCTAGATTAGGAAAAGGAGGTTAATTTGTCCAATTGTGACTTGAACCCTGAAAGGCTAGAGCCAAAGAAATCAAGTGACGGATGAGAATTTGCGTTGTACATCAGTCTATTGATCGGAGAAAATTTGCCGTAATCAGTTCGATGAAATTCTAGGGTGAAGGGTCTTATGGTTTGGGTTACTTTACGTGGTGCATGAAAATTCACTTTTGACACTAGATCTGGAGAATCAGTAAGATTGTTTATTAGTTTATATAAAAAATAAGATCGCTTTTTAAGCGGCGATTTTCCAGAGATTCTATGTTAATTGATGCTGAAAGATCAACATAATTTAGATCTGCAACGGGGATTCGTCTTTAATAAGCAACCACTCTAAGGAATTTGCGCTGGATTCTGTCAAAGCGATCAATATATATTTTGTGATGTGGGTTCCAAATTAATGAACCATATTCCAGGCCTGAACGGACAAAGGCGCAGTAAAGAATTTTCAGTGTTTCCGCGGTAAAGTGCTTAGAGTTCCTGCTCACGAATCCAAGCATTCTATTTGCTTTTGATATTATGGTTTCCATATGAAGAGAAAAACTGAATGAATTGGTCATGAAAATACCAAGGTCTTTAGTTGAATCAACAGATGTGAGGATGTGGCCGTTTATGGAATAGTGGAAATTTAAAGGGGATTTGGAGTGAGAAATTCTTAAAATATTACATTTCTCTAGGTTAAGAGAGAGATCATTCAATTTGGTCCAGTTGTACAATGAATCAAGATCATCTTGGAGAAGGAAGCAATCATTAATGTTTTTCACAACACGATAAATTTTTGCGTCATCCGCAAATAACAAGACTAAACTTTGAATTGAACTGGGCAAATCATTTATAAAAAGAATGAAAAGAAGAGGGGCGAGATGAGAACCCTGCGGTACTCCTGACGTCACCTCTATAGGGGAAGAACACGACTCTAGTATTTTTACACATTGAATACGATTGGTAAGATAAGATTCAAACCATTTATGCAACTTTCCAGATATACCATATTGCAACAGTTTTTCAAGTAAAAGTTTAATATTAACACGATCAAATGCTTTTGCGAAGTCTGTGTAAATCACGTCAATCTGATAACCGTTTTCTAGGGAATGAATTACATCATTTGAAAGAAGTGCCAAATTTGTCACAGTTGAACGTTTTGCGCGAAACCCATGTTGCTCATCACAAATTATATTTTTGAAGCATGGAGTCAAAACATCACAAATGAGGGATTCAAACATTTTAGGTATAAACGACAACTTACTGACTGGACGATAGTTACTCACGTTAGATTTAATCCCTTTTTTATGAATAGGGGTAATGAAACTGGACTTCCATAAGTCCGGGAATCGCCCAACTGAGAGGGATTGGTTGAAGAGTTTGAATAATGGGTTTGATAGGGCATATCTACAGTTTTTTACTAAAATAGAAGGGATCCCATCAGGTCCAGGACTGGGATTATCATCCGATTTCTCTAGGTAACTAAAAACGTTACCCAAGGATACTGAGCAAGAGCTCAGGTCTACAGAATCCCTAGTTTGAGAATTTAGGTTAGGAATGGGGACGTCGTGAGAATCAGTATAGACAGATTCAAAGAAATTTCTAAAAAGGTTTGCTATGGATGAGGTATTGTCACCAAAATCATTTTCCAAGTGCATGATGGCAGGAATGGCTGAATTTTTCTTTTTTGAGTCAATAAACTTCCAGAAATTTTTAGGCTTGTACTTTATACTGGACTCAGCAAATATGACATGATTTTGGTAACACTGCTCGCTTAAGGCTTTGCATTTAGCACGAATATTCGAGAAAATTTCATAATTCTGGTCTGAAGGATTCAGTTTTGAAATTTTATGGGCGACGAGTTTTTTCTTGATTAAATCGATCAACTCAGGGGTAAACCAAGGAGGATATGGTGGTTCAGATTGTTGACGTCTTGGCACAAATAAATCAATCACTTCATGCAGAATATTGTAAAAAGTTGAGCAGTTGGCGTTAACGCAGTCGGAAGAGAGGTATTCGTCCCAAGGAATCATGGATAGGTAGTAATTCAATGCATCGTAGTCAACGTTTTTGAAATTATATGAGTAAGAGTCATTTTGCAAGAACGAGTCTAAAGTAATTTCACAAGTCATTAATAATGGAGGATGGTAGTTATCAATATTAACCAGAGTATCGTAGCTTTGTTCAACATTGACGTTTTCTATGTTTGTAAAAATCAAATCGAGAATTGAATTATGGGAATTTCGGACCAGATTGACTTGTCCCAGGCCAAGAAAGGAGGCCAGATCCCGAATAACTGTGAGGCTGGGGTCACTAGAGCGAAAATTCTCATCAAATTTAAAGTTAAATTCATTAAATTGGGGTAAATTGAAGTCACCCAATAGTAAGATACCACAATCCTGGTATTTTAAAGAAACCGATTCCATGGCTGTGCTATAGAGTTGATAAAGCTCAGGACTTGAATTCGGAGGAAAATAAACGGTACTTATGATTAGCTTTTGAGATCCAAGGGTAATCACAGGGCTTTTGAGATCCAAGGGTAATTCATTTTTGTGGGTTTCACAGAAACAGAAGTAACGAGGCTGGAAACTGCATCCTCAAGTCATACTCCTGCGACGTATAATACCACAGGACTTTTAAAGTTGGCTACACTACCCGCTTATCGCGAGTATCTGCGATATGTTAGTGCAATGGGATTTTATAAAGCCATGGTTCGAGTGGATACACTCATTGACAGCATCTATCGGCTGGAAATTGATAATTTGGGGGCTTACTACAAAGATACTACGAATGGTCTACACTTCAACACATGTACATGGGCACAAAACGATTTAATTGGAACTGGTATGGATGTTGTGGGTACATGTGCGTGTGCACGTATTCATTATGCCACTGAGCAATGTATTCATTTATTGAACTCTATAGGTTTGAATAAAAACTGATTTAATTGAGTATTCTGTTTTGTTTGTTGATTCCCCCCACCCGTAACGTTCTAGTTTATAGTCATAATATAAAGGGGTGAGCTTCCAAGTTGAGCATACACATCATCCAAGGCACTTGAGCAGTCAACATCTCACATTACAGCATGGATGCATGTGGTTTTAATAACTCTACATCGCAAACTACCAATATGCTGTTTTGTTAAACGGAAATAAAGGAAATTATATTAAAAACGAAACTAGACTTTATTGACTGGGAAAAGCACATGCGTAAGAAGAAGGTTAAAGATGGAATGGTTAGGGATGATTAGGGATGGTTAGGGATGGTTAGGGATGGTTAGGGATGGTTAGGGATGGTTAGGGATGATAAAACCCTACAGAAGAAGAGTAAAGGCTTCACTGGAGGGAATAAGTGGTGGAACGACGACATACAAAGACAAAGGACAGCGACATGCCTCGCACGCAGACGACACCAGAGGGCCAGGCGCAGATCTGAAGATGGAAGAGACGAACTTAACGAGGCATATAAGAACGAGAAAAGAAAACTTAAAAAACTAATAAGGACAAGCAAACGGGATGGCTGGCGCAGGTTTATAGCAGAGGACATTGACACTAACCCGTGGGGAATAGCATACAGGGTAGTAAGGGAGAAAGTGGGGCCGCAAACCGCCCTTATGGCACTGGAGCGGGGTGGTATGAGAGCAACCACGCTACATCAGGCTTGTCACATGTTCCTTGAGGACATGTTCCCTGCAGATGATCTCAGCGTGGATTCGGCTGCTGACCAGCTGGTCAGGCAACACGTACAGCTTCCCCCACAGACCGAGAATGCTCCGCCCTGGGACAGACATGATCTGGACAGGGCAATTGCCAGTTTTGGTAGGACCAAAGCCCCGGGTGTTAATGGGGTGGACATGGCAATGATTAAAGAAGCGCCAGATGACTATAAGGCAGCCCTGCTAGACCTCTACAACCTGGCCTTGGATAGAGGAACATTCCCAGACGATTGGAAAATCGCTAACATCAAAGCCCTGACAAAAACTGGTGACAGGGACTGGACAAAGAGTGCTAACTATAGACCAGTGAGCCTACTCCCATGTGAGGGAAAAATCCTAGAACGCCTAGTACTGAACCTGATAGATCCTCAGTTGGAAGAGGGAGCACACGCCAACCAGTTCGGTTGTACTAAAGGTAAAAACACCGAAAATGCCATCAGCTTCATAATCACCAAAGTGCGAGAGTCCCGCTACAACCATGTAACCTGTGTCTTCTACGACATTGCAGGAGCGTTTAACACCGTGTGGTGGCCCTTGGTCCTTAAAGGACTGAAGGACAGGAGCATCCCGCGGAATGTATATAACCTACTACATGACTACCTGACAAACAGGGAGGCTTGCATGAGCACAGCTGATGGAATAGTCAGGAGACAAATCACCAGAGGGTGTCCACAAGGCTCAGTACTGGGAGCTGCCATTTGGAACATAGTGTTCTCCGACCTACTGACCATGCTTCATACACAGGGCTTCACAGCTGTTGCGTATGTAGATGACCTGGCCATACTCTTTGAAGCGCATACCAGGCAGGAGGTGATCCACTTGATGGAACACGCCAGCCAGCTGACATTGGAGTGGTGTACAAATGCAAGACTGCAATTAGCAGAAACCAAGACAAAAGCATTGGTATTCAGAGGAGGAGGAGATTACAGACATCCGACGAGATTCACAGTAGGAGGCACTCAAATACTGTTAAGGTTTGGTTTTTAATGAACAGCAATGGAATTTTAATGGTTTTATTTTAGGAGGCACAACTCGACACGTTTTACGTTTTTAGGTTCACACACGTAATAATATTCATGCTTTAATATCCACATCATCTTATCGTCTTATTCCACTTCACATGTATGTCTACTGACCAATCATGGTGGACACTGTATATTAAAATTTACTTCCTTCAACACACCCTCTTAAATTTTAATCTAAATTTCAAACAATTTTACAAGAAACAAGTTATCGTATAACACACATTTTTAAACTTTAAATCTAGCTAGCAGTATCTTGATTACTCTTTAAATTTTCCAGTGAACATACATTTTAAAAAATTTAGTCTCAATAACACGCTCAATAACTTCTCAATCCAGAGTAGAACATTTAATAAACAGTTTTCAAGTATTATTAGATCTTTACCTAGTTCAATGAATAATTTTTACTTTTACTTTATTAGGACATTATTTCAAAATACAGATAATTTTTTTTTTTTTCAAATTTCAAACAACACACATGCAAAGGCATTACTCAAAATTGTTTTAACAAAATAATATCAATCAACTAACTCTTTCTTAAATTTTTCAAATTTCTCAAATGTTAATGGTTTAGTAAACACATCAGCTAGTTGCTCATTGCTTGGACAGTATTTGATTTTGATCAATCCTTCATCATATTTTTCTTTAATATAGTGGAAACGAACATCTATGTGCTTGCTTCTACGATTTAAAATACCATTTTTAATTAACTGCATGGCACTTTGATTGTCAATGTTGATTGTTGCTTCAATGTTCTTATTCAGTATCTCTTCAATTAAATTCTTCACAAAGATCAGTTCGCGACAGCACTCTGCAGCAGCAATGTATTCCGCTTCACAAGTTGATGTAGCAATAATTGGCTGTTTTCTGGCACACCAAGTTATTGGACCATCTGAATAATATATCACATATCCAGTTGTACTCCTTCGTGTTTCAGGGTCGCCTGCAAAGTCTGCATCACAGTAGGCAATCAAATTAGGTGTTCCATTTTTACGATATTTTATCCCAGCATTGGAACTTCCCTTGATGTACCTCAAGATTTTCTTTAAATTTGCCAGGTCTTCAGTTGTTGGTTCTTCGACTCTTCTACTGCACAGACTAACAACAAATGATAAGTCTGGTCTTGTTCTCGATGTTAGGTATAATAGAGAACCGACAGCTTCACGATAAGGAAATGTTGATGTTGACTTGTCTGGTTTTTCATGGGTTGTTATTTGAACAGTTGGCGCTCTCATTGGGTTACAGTTTGACATACCGTACCTTTCCAGAAGTTGTTCTGTATAAGAAATCTGAGACAGTTTGA
Organism: Stenodema calcarata; assembly: GCA_963920205.1. NCBI lineage: Eukaryota > Metazoa > Arthropoda > Insecta > Hemiptera > Miridae > Stenodema > Stenodema calcarata. The sequence continues at coordinate 6,781 of CAWUBA010000209.1, read as the reverse complement.
CATGACCTTCCTTTACTTCCAATTCAATTCCAAGAAAAGAGGTTGGTTCATCAGACCAAGACATCTCAAACTCTTTATTCAATGTTTCAAGCAACTGTTTCATTTTACTTTTATGTTTGGCCAATAGAAGTCCATCGTCGACATGAATTGCTAGTATCAGACTTCTATCCTCATTTATGAACACACATTGTTCAATTTTTAGTGACTTCAATCCGTGGGTTTTTAGAAAAGAAGTGAATCGTTTGTTCCACTGCATTGGAGCTTGTTTAAGCCCATACAGTGCCTTTTTTAACTTGCAGATTTTTGAGTCTTCTTCACAACCTTCAGGTAAGTACATGTAGATACATTCATCCAAGTTTCCATACAAGAAAGCTGTTTTTATATCAAATTTTGCCATAAGATAGTCTTCTCTGGCAGCAATAGCTAGGATTGTTCTAAGTGAGGTACTGCTTACAACGGGACTATATGTTTCATCGTAGTTGACTCCCAGACGTTGTTCACACCCTCTCACGACAAGCCGGGCTTTATATTTACCCTCATCTTTTACTTTGAATATCCAACGGTTTGTCAATATTTTTTTCTTACCAGCTTTATTGGAATCTACTAGTTCCCAAGTCTCATTTTTCTTGAGAGACTGGATCTCGTCGTTGATTGCAGATTTCCACTTCTCCTTCTCTGGACCTTCAACTGCTTCGTGGTAAGTCAAGTACACATAGTCTCTAAATTTACTTGGCGTTTTCTTATTTCTCTTTCCTCTTCCTTCTTCTTTTTCAGGTGATTTTATTGATTCTTCTTTTTCTTTTTCAGGTGATTTTCCAGCGGGCTCCTTCACAGGTGTTCCTCCAACTGCACCATCAAATTCAAGAATGGTGTCTTGATCAATTGTGTCACCGTCATCTGATGTCTTCGAGTCTTCATCACAGACAGCACCACCGTCGTCCTGGTTATCATCGTCTTCCAACGAAACATCAAACACACTAGGATTTTTTCTTACTTCAGGAATGTGATTAGTGAACTCGGCATCACGAGAAACAATTATCTGCCTTGTGTTTTTATCCCAGAATCTGTAACCAGTTGATGTATAACCAACAAATATTAAAGTTTTGCTTCTTGATTCAAGTTTTTTTAAATGACCTTTTTTATGAACATATGCTTTTGAACCAAATAACTGCAAATGTTTTAGGTTTGGGGTTTTGTTTGTCCACATCTCGTACGGGGTTTTATTTTCCAATGCACTAGTGGGGCTTCTGTTCGCTAAATAAGTAGCAACAAACAGAGCTTCTCCCCACATATCACTAGGCATGGTTGAATCATGAAGAAGAGCACGAGTTTTCTCCATCAGAGTTCGATTTAAGCGTTCTACCTTACCATTGAGCTGAGGTACATATGGAGGTGAGAAATCAAATTTGATTCCACGTTCTGTAGCCCATTTTACAAATTCACTAGGCGTGTTTTCTCCAGCATTATCACATCTCAACGTCTGTACCTTCAAACTCCACTTGGTTTCAAATTCGGCTACAATGTTTTTAATTATTGATGACAACTCGGATTTATGTTTCATCAATTCAACAACAGAATAATGTGTAAAATCGTCCATTACAGCAACAAAATATTCGTTGTTATCCCACGTAGCTTCTATTGGACCGCAGGTGTCAAAATGCAGAAGTTCAAGTGGTTTTGACGATTTTCTACGATCATTCTGAAACGGTAGTCTTCTTAGTTTTGCGTTGGCACATGTCTCACAAGAAGTTTGACCATCAGAGATTTTTAATTTCTCCATTCCCTGACTGATCGATTTTAGCTTTTCAATGTTTTTAAAACTCAAGTGACCAAGCTTCCTATGCCAGATATTGACATCACTCTTATCTTCTTTTGCCAAACAAGATATGTTGTCAAACTCAGGACACAGTTTTACAATGAACAGACCAGCACTGTTCTTTGATCCTATAGCAAAGAATTTGTCCTTTCTGATGTGCACCTTGTCACCAGAAAACTCTACTTTTCCACCTGACTGCAGGATTTTTCCGACTGATAACAGGTTTGTTGACAATTCAGGGATGTACAAAACATCTTTTAAAATGCACATTTTAAAGTTGGCATCGCCCATCTCTCTCGCTACCATTTTATCATCATCTTTTGCCACACTGATTTCAGCGCGTATTTTACGTAGGTTAGAGAGAAGTGATCTGTCATTTGTCATATGCGACGTGGCTCCTGAATCGCATACCCAGCTCGAACGAGCGTTGTCACTGTCTGGGTCTGTTTTTGTCATGAAAGCCACTTTTGAACTTTCACTAGAGGATTTTGGATTTTCATGCTTTTTACGGAAAAAACAATTTTTTGATTCATGGTTTGTCTTTTTACAAAATTGGCACGGAGATCGTGAGTTCTGGGGACAGTTTTTAGCAATATGACCTGCCACCTTGTTGCATTTATAACACACGACACCAGTTTTAGCATTGGCACCAAATGCCACATTTTTAGGAATATTGGATGACGTTCCATTGTTTCTACGTTCCTCTGCCATAAGTCTGGATGTTAGGTTCGTCAAGGATTGTTCAGTTTTAGGGGCGGACTCCCAAGAAGAAATGAAGTAGTTATAGGAGTCTGGAAGAGCAGATATTACTCGCTGAACAAGTTCATCATTTGAGATTTCGTGTCCCAACGATTTTAGTTGCATAGCAATATTTTCAAGGTCAGAAATTCCTTTTGTTACTTCTATTATGCGAAAATTAAAATATTCTTTCAGCAGATTGTTTTTTGACCTCTCAGTATCTCCTTCATAAATTGCAATAATTTTAGTGTACATTTCATATGCACTCTTACATGACATCACATAATGTAAATTTTTACGATTTAGAGAAGTTATTATAGCCTTTTGGGCTCTGGCATCCTTCCTTTGGAAACCATCATCAGAAGCCGGGGCTGTTTTGGTTGTTACTGCCTCAAAGATATTGGCTGATTTTAGAAGAACATCTAACTGAAATTTCCATAGAGCATACGTCTCAGGACCGTCGAGTTTCTCAATGAATCCTGCATCATCGCAACTATCATGTTTTGAAGTCATTTTTTTTAATGTATTATAAGTTTTACCTTCCTTGAAGAAACGTACGAATCAATTCTACGGGATTGGCGGGAACCGGGTTTTTTACTGACTTCGCACAAGTTTTATAACAGGGTCGCGTGAAACAAACTCACTTCACAAACTTTACTTCACGAGCGTATCTGGGGCCCATTAACCTGTTAAGGTTTGGTTTTTAATGAACAGCAATGGAATTTTAATGGTTTTATTTTAGGAGGCACAACTCGACACGTTTTACGTTTTTAGGTTCACACACGTAATAATATTCATGCTTTAATATCCACATCATCTTATCGTCTTATTCCACTTCACATGTATGTCTACTGACCAATCATGGTGGACACTGTATATTAAAATTTACTTCCTTCAACAAATACAGGCTGGGTCCACAGTATGCTACCTTGGTGTTACGCTGGATGGCAGACTGCGAGGAACTACACACATTGCAACTTTACAACCCAAAGTGCTTCATGTAGCAAGGACCATTAAGGGCCTCTCTGGGTCTGGATGGGGCACAACGTTCAAACAAAGACTGCTCTACTACAAAGTAGTGTTCCTGCCCACAGTCATGTACGGTGCCCCAACATGGTGGGACCTACCAACACTCACCATGCGCCAGAAGGTACTTTGCCTTCAACGGGCCGCTTTACTTGCCCTTACAAGAGCATACAGGACTGCCCCTAATCTAGCCATCCAGGTACTTGCGGGATGTTTACCCCTGGACCTGGCTCTCGATGCCAGAGTCGCAGAGGCATCAATAAAGTGGCCCTCCCGAACCTGTGCACGCGTCCACCCAGGACTACACGCAGCCATAACCGGATGCACTACAACTGCGGAAAAACTTGAGGCAATACAACGATGGACAGTGAGGGAATGGCAGGCACGGTGGGACGGTGGGTCCACGGGCAGGCTGACTCACGCATACTTGCCAAGCGTCACGGCCCGACAGACAGCGCACTGGATTCAGCCCGACTATGTCATTACCCAGAACCTCACTGGCCATGGCAACTACAACGCCAAGCTCTTCAACTTCAGAAGACGTGAGACCCCTGGATGTCAATGCGGAGCAGAGGAGGAGAACGCAGAACACATCATCAGAAACTGCCCTCTCTACACAGAAGCCAGGTTCCACATGTGTGAATCCCCCACCTATACCAACGACCTAAGAAATCTAATAAACACCGCCGACAAATATCAGAGGTTCAAAGCATTCTGCCAAAAATGGCATGAGATTCGTGGAGAAGGAATCTTCCCTTCCCAAAGCCAAACATCATCACAATGAACACTCAATAAAATGCTCGAAATTATATGAAACACCCTGCCCCTATTACATCCCTCATAAAACCCGGCACCTCCTCGTGGGCCATCCTGGACATGCTTTAAAGCATGACTAACGCCGGAGGGGGCAGGAAGAACCCAAAGATCTGCTGTGTGAAGCCATTTAGGCTTCGAATGAACAAAAATAATAACAAACAAGCCAAACCACAAACAAATGAGCCAAACCACTAAAGACAGAAACCAGATTGTCATGGGCCTCTGGCCTGCATACAATCTACAAACAAAATAAGTACACAGCAGGTTAACTGCCTCCCTAACCATCCTCTGGACCTTGTACTGGATGCTCGAGTGGCTCATTGCGCGGTGTCTGCACCAAGCAGGCTGTGTGTGCCGGTGAGAGAGGATCTGTCAACTTTATTGCAGGGTGAGGGCACACCTCAGGAGATCATTAGAAGATGGGCGTTGGATGCCTGGCAATTAAGATGGGACGCATCTGACAAAGGCCGCTGGACCCACCAGATATTTCCTGAGGTAGAAACGCGTCTGTCACAAGACTGGATGGCACCAAATTACGTAATGACACAATTACTTACTGGTCATGGCAACTTTTCTGCTAAGCTGCACTTCTTCAGACGACGGTCAAGCCCCCTTTGCCCCTGCCAGCTGGAGGAAGAAACAGCGGAACACGTTCTTAGGGACTGCCCCATTTATGAAGGAGAGAGGTTTGAGATGTCAGGAACAAGAAGAGCGTTCATGGGAGAAGTGAAGGAGTTAGTGGGAGACACTAATCAGTATGAGAAGTTGGTGAAGTTTGCAGCAGTGTGGCACCAAAGAAGAGGAGAGGGGCCAGAGCTGGCAGAAACTGAATGAAATTGCATGTCTACAGGAGGAGGGCAAAAGGAGAAGAAAAAGAAGGAGCAAGCAAGAAGACGGAATGGAGCACAGAAGAGTAATGGACATAAATAAGTGATAGATATCACAGAACAGGATAAATAAATGAGCGAACAAAGAATAAAACAGAATATATAAAGATCCCCCTCTGCCTCCAATTCCATCCCTATAAAACCGGCACCTCCACGTGGGCCATCCTGGACGTGTTTTTAAACATGACCAACGCCGGAGGAGGCAGAAATAGGGGTAGCCTGCTGTGCAAAAAAAAAAAAAAAAAAAAAAAAAAAAAAAAAAAAAAAAAAAAAAAAAAAAAAAAAAAAAAAAAAAAAAAAAAAACCGACCAGGCATATACATTTGACAAGACAGACCAGGAAGATTGTAATGGGCCCATGAGGCCTGAAAACAATCCATCGCTCAGAGCACAGCAGGTTAGGGATGGTTAGGGATGGTTAGGGATGGTTAGAGATGGTTAGGGATGGTTAGGGATGGTTAGGGATGGTTAGGGATGGTTAGGGATGGTTAGGAATGGTTAGGGATGGTTAGGGATGGTTAGGGATGGTTAGGGATGGTTAGGGATGGTTAGGGATGGTTAGGGATGGTTAGGGATGGTTAGGGATGGTTAGGGATGGTTAGGGATGGTTAGGGATGGTTAGGGATGGTTAGGGATGGTTAGGGATGGTTAGGGATGGTTAGGGATGGTTAGGGATGGTTAGGGATGGTTAGGGATGGTTAGGGATGGTTAGGGATGGTTAGGGATGGTTAGGGATGGTTAGGGATGGTTAGGGATGGTTAGGGATGGTTAGGGATGGTTAGGGATGGTTAGGGATGGTTAGGGATGGTTAGGGATGGTTAGGGATGGTTAGGGATGGTTAGGGATGGTTAGGGATGGTTAGGGATGGTTAGGGATGGTTAGGGATGGTTAGGGATGGTTAGGGATGGTTAGGGATGGTTAGGGATGGTTAGGGATGGTTAGGGATGGTTAGGGATGGTTAGGGATGGTTAGGGATGGTTAGGGATGGTTAGGGATGGTTAGGGATGGTTAGAGATGGTTAGGGATGGTTAGGGATGGTTAGGGATGGTTAGGGATGGTTAGGGATGGTTAGGGATGGTTAGGGATGGTTAGGGATGGTTAGGGATGGTTAGGGATGGTTAGGGATGGTTAGGGATGGTTAGGGATGGTTAGGGATGGTTAGGGATGGTTAGGGATGGTTAGGGATGGTTAGGGATGGTTAGGGATGGTTAGGGATGGTTAGGGATGGTTAGGGATGGTTAGGGATGGTTAGGGATGGTTAGTATGCGCGCAGCTCTCGTAGTGACAACACCTCCTTAGTGAAGTTTTCAGCTAACTCCTTATCATTAGGATATTCCGTCGATTCTTTGATTCTGACTCACGCGTGGACATTGACTACACACCGCTGACCTTCTGTTGTGTAAATTCCTCGTGAAAACTCGCGAAAATCGAGTTATTTCCGCGGAGTTTGTCAGCATAACCTCACCTCGGAGGTGGACAGCTGATAACGTGAAGCGTCT
>CAWUBA010000208.1:0-34048 GCA_963920205.1 Stenodema calcarata | reverse complement strand
CTTCACACAAAACAACCTTGAAATGTGTATTTTTCTAAATATTAATTACGAAAAATTGGCAAATCTGTAAAGAAGATGAAAAAGATAGAAAATTATTTCAAAACTGTTGTGTTACATTTGTAAGTAGTACTTCTAGTTATATGCCACAAAAATAGTAGAATTTGAGCCAGATAAGTTTGATTATAATTGGAAGAAGTATGTACCGATAAGTTGAAACATACTCATTTCCAACTCTGGATATTCCTCTCGTGTTACTGCAAAATGATAATACGGCGAAAGTAACATGAGTAGTCATTGTCACCGATTGTGAGATTTTACGTATGTAAAAAAGTTGTAAATAGTAAAACAAACAATGTTCTGTAAAAGCACAATTACAAAAATTTTTGACGAAATGAGAATTTCATTCGATTATTCCTTAGTGAAAGTTACTGGTAGAGTGATTTTTTCCGAGTTCTGAAACTTAATTTCTCGAAAATTGAAATTTACCAGTGACAACTCCCAAGTGCAGGTTTTCGCTCACAAGCTAAAATTTAATGTCAAACACACTCTAGCAATCAAACACAAGTTGTTATAAACCAAGCTTACCAAAAACTTCAATATTTTATCCGCAATGTTTTACTTCTCATGAAGAGTGATGACTTTTAACTTACGAGGTGTCACATCAAGGCCGACGATATCTTGAAACGTAGTATAACCACTAGTTTGTTTTCAATATAAGGAAACCCATATTTACGGTTTTTAGCAGTTGGTTCAGCAACATTTACGACGAAGCAAAGGCCTTTGGGTTTCCGCTGGAACCAGCCAGTCCTTTATTGAAACATTCTTTCATGTACAAACGTGCTTAGGTATTGTTAGAGTGAATCGAAACCCTTGGGGAACTAGAAGTGGCTAAGTGGGTATAGTTGGAAAAACCATTGGTGCATGCTGGCGAGAGCGTCCGTTCTTTATATCCCCTTCGGGAATAAAACTTTGTTCCATTTGTTGTTTCGGACGGGCACCAATACAAGCTGTTGAAGAAACTACTCGTATCATGTGCTCACCTCACCAGCGGCCACAGAGGCTACTCTGATTTGTTGCGAGTACCACGTGATGCCTATGAAGTCAATCCATCTAGAGTGTGATAGAGAGTGAGATTCATGCTCAACATTGAATTGTGGACGCAGAAATAGTTTACAGAAATGTTTAATAATTTTTTTATACATGTTACAACAGTATTATACCATCTAGCAACGTTTCTCTGGAACTTCATTTTTCTTTAAATCTATAGATCACTACCTATATCCACTACACGTCACTCTACACTCCCAGTGAGTCGTGACGAGCTCCATTGTTTTGAAGCTCTCCACTATCCGTACCTGACTACATAATGACACTGTACCAATGGGTGTGTGATGAATAAGAAAAGGAATAACATGACATTGTATTAGTAATAGTCAACATGACATTGTATTACATTGTATTAGTCAACCGAAACAATAAGAAATTATTAACATCAACAAAACAGGTATTAAAAAACCACAGTCATGCACCGTGGGACAAACCATGAAGAACGTATTCATCATCTTCAAAGTACTCAAGTTGGCGAGCGAAATAAGGTATCGCAATTCTGACGTCATGATCGTATTGACCTTTAAAATGAGGTGTCACTTGTTCATTTCATGCAGCATGGCTATAAGAAGGAATTTTCGAAGAAATAATTGATTTATGGGTGGACCTCCTCCCCCCCAAAACACCCAAAACCCCCCTCAGATTCTGGATATTTCAACTCTTAACACAACGGTGAAGTGAAATTCCGATATATCTCATTCCGTTATCAGATTAGGGCAGACTTAACATGAAGATCATAATATGATATTATATTATAATATCATATTATGATATTTTTTATATCAAGTAACAACCACGTTTCTTCATCTTCAAAGTGCTCCAGTTTGAGAACGAACTGAGGTATCGTAATTCTGATCTCACCATCGTGTTCAGCATGAAAAAACCTGTATGATGAGGTGTCACAAATACGCCAAGCTCGCTCCAATTTGTTTGAGCTTGCTTTCGTTTCGACACTCCATTCAATTACCTACTCATTCAAATAATCAGTTCCCGATATCTTCCTTCTTCTATTCCCGATATCACTTTCCACTACAAATAAGCCATGGCATTTCTTTTGTCAGCGTGGGCACTAAACTTCGTTTCCATGCTAAGTGTAATCCATGCTCGACATTTTCCTCAGGTTTTGTGGCCAAGGGCCTGGCACACCGCATCATTGCTGCTATTTACACCGTCCCATAAACAAAGGACGACTACCACAATAACCTTACCGTCCGCTGGAGAATTTTGCTTGCATCTGTAGCAGCCATTTGTTTTCTCTTTATGCACGCGCATAGTTTTGATCAGGGGCGGCTCGTGGGCTCAGAAACTGGTGGGGCACCAGGGCAATATTTAGGTGTATACCTACCTATTAGGTACTCACTATAGGAACTAAACTCAAACTACCCTTACAGCTAAACTGCTTCATAATTAGTGGTATGCAGCTCTTAGCAAGTCAGGAAACATCGTTCTCCAAAGAGTTCTCTTGAGGAGAGGGAAGGTTACTGACCAGTATCCAGGATTACCGACGAGGAGGTGGCTGCAAGGCAATCCCACCTACCCACCCAAATAATTATCTTCAAAATGATAGGAAGAATAAAAGAGAAATTGTGACTGTACGAGTACTATTCAAAGAGTACATTATAAAGGTAGTCAAAAAATTATATTATTGGAGTTTCTATTACTGGGGTTTTTAAAAATTAGCAATCGCGACCATCTGCTTCCTAGCCGAGTGGTACCTTGAAAAACCCCCTCTAAAAATGTCCTCTTATGCCCAGATTGCACACACGTTTTCTTATCCAATCGTATCAAAACATTTTGAACGATCACAGAACAGCAAGATTGATTTCAACTAGCTTTTAGAGTTCGTTGGTTAGCTCAAACAAAGCTCGAGTCAACGAAGTCACCATCAGTTTCAGGGATAACAAATAAAACAGTATTCTCAACGGTTGGCTGAGCTACATAATAATATTATGTATTAACGGTTATTAACTGTTATTAACTTACAGAATGTAGAAATCAACAAATGAGATTCCCTTGGGCGAATAGTGATCCATTCAGTCTTGACGACTAGCAAAGCGTTCACGCGTTGCACGTGAGATATTAAATTTCAATGTTTAGTTGATTAATATTATGGAGACAATAATTCACTTTTACTATGATGAGTAAATACGAAGCTAAAAACCACCAGTCAATGCATTCAAAATAATATATTATAACGTCAGGCAACGTTTTGATATCATTCTCATCGAACATGGAAGAAAGCATGGAGGAATGAAACTCCCTTCTTCCTTGACAAGGAACGATTCAACGATCGATTGTTTTCGGCGTTCAACTTGATTCGATATTTTGGCCACCGCCCGGAATGGCCCCTATTGCGGAACACAGGGTGCCTTCCCCCACCCCAGGAAGCGCCTATACCTTCAACATTGAGACTGGGGCACTTCTGGTCGATCCGATAATCGACTTTTTTAATCGATAAATCGAAACAAAATGCGTTGTGGCCACGACTTCTATCGAAGTCAGACGAAATAGCCGCCCGCCTGCAAGAGCTCAGTGGAAGTGGGTAGTCATGGAAGAAGGGAGATCTCCCTTCTTCCATGGTGGGTAGTAGTAGGTAAGATTTTTTTCTCCTTGTTCTATGTTTTTTCTGTTTTCCTTTGCAAATTTTTGGGTGGGGCGAGGGCCAAGGTGGCCTTATGGACGAGCCGCCACTGGTTTTGATCCACGAAGGACGGTGTAAATGGCAGCAACGATGCGGTGAAAATTCCGAGCATGGATTACACATACCATGGAAGCTACTTATAACGAAGTTTAGTGCTTACGCTGAAGGAATGGCTACTAAAGATGCGAGCAAAATTCTATAGCGGACAGTTAGCTAACCTAGGTTATTACCTGAATGTAATATTATGTTTATTGCATATAGGATTGCCACTTTACAATCTTCCCACCACGTTGCTCAATTTGCTGCTTCTGTTTTTTCTCACCTCGCAAAGCTGTGGCACAGGGCTTAGGGCACAGGGTATATGAGTGATATTCCTATACTGCAAGAGTAAACCGTGTAGAGCTTTGTTGAGGTCAGTAATTACGCCATTAAGGTGGTAATTACAACAAATTATGAGTTTGAGGATCACCTCGTGAGCACAAAGGACTTCCGCGGAGGATGACTCGGGGGTCCGCGAGCTATGATCGAAAACGTTTTCGTCAGGAATTCGGCTTATCGTTGCAGTTGTAGTCAAGCGTAAATCAGAGTTATCAAGTCTTATCCGGACCTGCATGACAAAAAACTGATCTGTTTTATATTAAAAACTGACAGTGATATATTATGAGATGAAATATTGCTAGATGAAAATGTATCAATTATTCAGTTGCAATAAATAAATCACAGAGAAAAAAAAATTATTATAGAAAGAAAATAATAAAATAGAAAAAGATGTATAAACTGCTCTAAAAGTTTGTTAGAATAGGTGAAAAGATGGTAGTATGACAGGAAACTCGACATCACAAAACCATGCGTTATTTCAATCAACTGTTCCTCAGTACGCATATTACCCGGAAGTTCGACCGTTTGATCCATGCTCATGTTGACGACGTTTGTGACAAAAACGGATGAGTACAAAACTCCGGATTTTTTCAAACATTTTCTGACGTTTTCAAAATTTCATTTCGAGCCCCTTCCTATTGACCTAGAGTAGTGAGAAGTTTCAACGATCATCCTCGAGCCCGCAACCCGAATTACAACATTTCAGGACAACAGTCGTAGTAGTTACTGTGATAGGGCGAAGGGGCGCGTACGACTGCAGTAGTCGGCCAATACCGAAAACTACAGTTTTTACCGGAATCCCCAGACTGCACCAAAATTAATACATTAACTACAATTTAGTCGGCTAATCCTCAGGTTCTTATTTGTCGATGTTTCGTAAATTGCGCATGCTATAGAATCGGCACCTGATTGTGGCTGACTGGAACGTCCTCAGACTATACAATAAATCCAGGTTGAATAACGGAGGAAGCCAAGAGGAAATTACTACGGAAATTGAGTTAGAGGAGCTTTTAATCGTTTGAGGGGCGGTTGAGTCGTATTTAGTGACGTCATTCGCAATTAGTGAGATCCTCTTAGACACCAATCAGGGCGAGAGCCCTCCAGCTCCCATTTACTACCACCCAGAGCCTTCTATTATACCGGCGGACCCCGCAAAATCATGCGACGAAACGACTGTCCCCGAACTAGTTTCTCGTTGGTCTGGACTGCGTACAGTAATACCATACCATAAAAATCTACTACCCTGAAGTTGTGTACGAATTCATAATCGAAACTTTGCCCCGTTGCTACGCCTTTGGATCTAATAATACTTGAAATCAGCAAACGGGAATCAATTACGGTGATCAAAAGCTCGATAGATGATGTCACAAATTTTCGAAATTTCAATTTTGGAATTTAATGAAAATTAAGAGTTTGCCCAGTTGCCATGGTGTAAAAAATCAAAAAAAAAAAATTTTTTTTATTATCGATTCGGATTGGGAACGAGTATCTTTAGATAGATGTTCTCATCGATTTGTAAATTTTCTAACATGGCGGTCATATTCATCAACATTGTGGAAAAATAGGTGGAGCCGCTGCTTTCCTCATCTTTGCCCAGTTGTATCAGGGTGAAAAAAAATCGTAATTATAAAATTGAATACATATTCTGAACGTATTTAAATTCTCTAGATAGATGTTCTCTTCGATTTTCGAAATTTGTAACATGGCGTTCATATTCATCAAAATTGTTGAAAAATAGGTGGAGTTGCATCATTCTTCAACTTTGCCCCGCGTACACGCCTATTTACCATGACTTAAATCCAAATGTTAATGATGAATCTGAACCGTATTTAAATTCTCTAGATAGATGTTCTCTTCGATTTTCGAAATTTGTAACATGGCGTTCATATTCATCAACATTGTTGAAAAATAGGTGGAGTTGCATCATTCTTCAACTTTGCCCCGCGTACACGCCTATTTACCATGACTTAAATCCAAATGTTATTGTTGATTCTGAAGCGTATTTAAATTCTCTAGATAGATGTTCTCGTCGATTTCCTAAATTTGTAACATGGCGTTCATATTTATCAACATTGTTGAAAATTAGGTGGAGTTGCATCATTCTTCAACTTTGCCCCGCGTACACGCCTATTTACCATGACTTAAAACCAAATGTTATTGTTAATTCTGAACCGTATTTAAATTCTCTAGATCCCATTTATCCGCAATGTAGATGAATATGACCGCCATGTTACACATTTCAGAAATCGAAGAGAACATCTATCTAGAGAATTTAAATACGGTTCAGAATATGTATTCAATTTTATTAATACGATTTTTTTTCACCCTGATACAACTGGGCAAAGATGAGGAATGCGACGGCTCCACCTATTTATCAACAATGTTGATGAATATGAACGCCATGTTACAAATTTCGAAAATCGAAGAGAACATCTATCTAGAGAATTTAAATACGCTTCAGAATCATCAATAACATTTGGATTTAAGTCATAGTAAATAGGCGTGTACGCGGGGCAAAGTTGAAGAATGATGCGGCTCCACCTATTTTTCAACAATGTTGATGAATATGAACGCCATGTTACAAATTTCGGAAATCGAAGAGAACATCTATCTAGAGAATTCAAATACGGTTCAGAATCATCAATAACATTTGGATTTAACTCATGGTAAATAGGCGTGTACGCGGGGCAAAGTGAAGAATGATGATACTCCACCTATTTTTCCACAATGTTGATGAATATGAACGCCATGTTACAAATTTCGAAAATCGAAGAGAACATCTATCTAGAGAATTTAAATACGGTTCAGAATCATCAATAACATTTGGATTTAAGTCATGGCAAATAGGCGTGTACGCGGGGCAAAGTTGAAGAATGATGAAACTCCACCTATTTTTCCACAATTTTGATGAATATGAACGCCATGTTACAAATTTTGAAAATCGAAGAGAACATCTATCTAGAGAATTTAAATACGGTTCAGAATATGTATTCAATTTTATAATTACGATTTTTTTTTCACCCTGATACAACTGGGCAAAGATGAGGAAAGCGGCGGCTCCACCTATTTTTCCACAATGTTGATGAATATGACCGCCATGTTAGAAAATTTAAAAATCGAAGAGAACATCTATCTAAAGATACTCGTTCCCAATCCGAATCGACAATAAAAAAAATTTTTTTTGATTGTTTACACTATGGTAACTGGGCAAACTCTTAATTTTCATTAAATTCCAAAATTGAAATTTCGAAAATTTGTGACATCATCTATCGAGCTTTTGATCACCGTAATTGATTCCCGTTTGCTGATTTCAAGTATTATTAGATCCAAAGGCGTGGCAACGGGGCAAAGTTTCGATTATGAATTCGTACACAACTTCAGGGTAGTAAAAATCTTGGTTTTGGCATTTTTCTTCCTTGCCGACAATTGGTATTGAACTGATGCAGTAAGTCACATTGATGTAAGTACTTCCAACTTTTTATTTCTACACATATTTCAAAGTTTTGTTCACTAATTCTTATAAAACTATTAATTATACACATACTAGCAAAGGCACGCTTAAATCTTTTGCTTGTATAATTATCCAAATTTTATCAAATATTTAATATTGTCTTGGATGGGTCATACATACAATCCACGAATAAACGTATAATCCACGAACCTGCTTCACCTTCCATCTAAATCTCAAAGGTTGTTTTGCTAGTTTTTTATAACATATTATGCATAAATATTATTTACGAATAGATCTACAATATCTAAGAGAGCTTTCCAACAAGTTGCCACATGATACGAATATCAGTCCAAAAATGGGCAAAAAACATACTTTTACTATGCCCTGACGTGTCCTGGTCCATTGGGTAAGATTTCCCCCAGTTTCATTGTCAAACCATTGGTCATTTATTAAATAATAATAATTAACGCCCTGGTATAATATACAGCTAAACTAATTTCGATCGACGAAATAAATGCTGATTCTTTAATATTTTCGAACCTACTGGAGTAGGTACGGCAGTGTACAGATGAGTGATGTAGATACACCGTTGGGCAGGGACGACATCAATTGCTGTAATTCATTTTTCGAATATAAATTTGTTCAATACCTCAGCGTCTGTGAAGCTCGAAGCAGTTTCAATTTGTGGTTGTTGCTGATGTAGATTTTCCCGACTCGATTAGTGATGTACCTACCACGTGACGTCCGTTCAGAATGTCTTGAATGGTTTCCAAGGATTTCCCCTTCGTTTCAATCATGACAGTGAATATAAATACCAAACATATCAATGGTGCGATCCCCATGATGAGAAAATTGAAGTACATACCGATGTCGTCGTTTATATTGTAAAAAAACTGGGTTCCTAGACCTGACACTACATTGGCAGTGATGCACGCTAGTGCAGATCCCTTGCTCTTCAAGTTGACCGGAAACAGTTCTCCTTGAATAATAATTGGAATACTCACGATTCCAACGGAGTAAAAGATACCCGATATGATTAGAAATATGAAAGGCAAATAATTTGTGGTTAATGTATCGACTGCTGTAAAGTCTCTCATGTAATACCAAACCGTTGCTGAGCACATAGCCAAACCAGAGCCTAAGCAGGAAATAGCCAAGAGGGTCCTTCTGTCGAATTTGTCGATGATACTGCTCGCCATGAACGACGATACAATCCATACAACGAGAATCGCCATGAAACTGTTTGCCGGAGAAAGCCAGGATTCCGGTAGTACAATAGTCGCGTAAGCGCATAAGAATGTCGCCCCTGAGCATCTCTGAATCGTATACAGAAATTCTACGATGATGAACGCTTTCAAGCAGGCTGGCGTCCTAAAGATGTCCAAGAAACTTCCTCTCATTTCCATCTGCTCCTTCACTTTTGCTTTTAGAACGTCCAAATCTGCATCTTTACAACTTCCCTTTAGCCAAACAATGCTGGCTTTGGCCTCTTTATATTTGCCTTTCTTCAGATAGTAATACGGAGATTCCGGAACGATTAGGCAAGCTATAAACAGCACCGTTGGTGGGGTTGCAGATATGATATTGAACAACTGATACTCAGCTTTGGATGCCAAACTCTCGTATAGAGCCCCAACAAATAGCATTGCACCGAACATTGCACCCATTGAACCTCTAATGGTTGGGTCCACTACTTCCCCCAAAAATGCCGGCACTACGGTGTGTATTATGCCACTAAATACACCGGACAATAATCTTGCTACCAGGATTGACACGATGTCTTTCGAGAAGGCCAGGATAAGCCAGCTAACTATGGCTATTATGAGGGACAATAAAATGGTGGTTCTTCTTCCTATCCAGTCCATCAGAGCTCCACTTGGTATGGGAACAATAATGTTTCCCAAGAAACATATGGTGACTATCATCGCCGCCTGGCGTTCACTCAACGCGAAGTCTGTTGAGCCGCCAAGAATTTTCGGAAGCGCAGCCGCGGGCCACCCAAAGATCTGGCCACTGGTGAGTCCAGTGAAGGCAGCTGAAACAATGATTTACAGTAAATCCCATGACATAATACAAATACATTGTATTTGTCATTATTTACAATAATGCTTCGTTGATTTTACCGAAACTAACCCAGTGAAACGTTTAAGGCTCTCAAGATATATATTTAAAAAAAAAGAGAGGGTTCGGTTGAGACCGAAGTGTTTTCTAAAAAAAGAAAACTGATCTCTGCGAAATCTTTTTTGTACAGAACACCCTCCTATGCAGATCACTAAATGATTGAATTATTATTATTATGAATCATCATTGCTTATTAATTATTATTATCAAGTAGTGTAAACTGTGATTAATTATTGTTAGTTATTAATTATTTGTATTAATAATTATCATTAATAATTATTAGCAATGATTGGTAATGATTATTAATTGATTCGATAACTGAAAACCATGAGCTGTTCGAATCAGTTGAGCCAGTATGAAAATTGACCCGGCAGGTTGTCTCACGATTCACCCTCATGTTTACGACTTTTGATCTGCTCCAACTTTGAGTCCTCATTGTGAAAAGTCGTTTTCATCGTGATTATGATCCCAAGTGTTATAACAATAAAAGTTTACTACTTCAGTTTGCATTGCGTCAGGCCAGAACGAAGTCATGAATCGAGTTTAAATTATCCCTATAGCACATAAGTAGGTAAATATGCTTTTTGTTGACACTGTCATGATTATTTGATCTTAGGGTTAGTTCAGTAAGATGAGGACGGTTTCACATTTGCACATAATAGACTGGATTTAGCTACTACAAGCATAAAAATATACATGTTTCTGCATTCTCAGTACCAAAAAACTCTGCAAATTCTTGACACAACTGTTTATTATCTTCATTGTACAGATCACCCTTCTGTCTAGATCACTAAACTGCTGTGATCACTGTGGGGAGGAAGACACTGCGCAACACAAAATATTGGAGTGCCCCATATTTTCTCGAGAACGACAACTACTTACGGACAACCTAAGCTATCAAACCCCCAGGTTTTTATTCTGATTTCAGCAGAGCAAATGGTCCACAAGGAACTTTACAGATACCTTAGTACAATCAACTGTGATCTATAAAAATATTTAGTATTATCAGTTAACTAAAAATAAGTAGGTACCTATTAATGAAAAATGTATTACACAATATGGCGTAAGTGTGTACCTTGAGCCAATAAAAATTTATACAAAAAATAAAAAATAAATAATAATTTTATCAAGTAGGTACCTAAAGAAAATTATTGTTATTTTTAGGTATTAATAATTTGTATTTATTATTATCATCATTATTATTAATAATTATTATTAATTAACACGATATCCGGAACGATGTGCTGTTCGAATCAGCTGAACCAGTATGAATATTGAACGGTCAGGCTGCAGCAAGATTCACCATCATGTGGACAGCTTAAGATATGCTCCAAATTTGAACCCGCATTGTGAACGAATGGCTGGTCGTAAAGCTTCGGATAGTCTTGAAAAATCCTATAAAATAAACTCGATCTACATATAAAACTATAAACTATACCGTTCTATTTGAATTTTTCGAGATATGGAATTTCCAAATTTCAAATTGCATACGACCAGCCGTTCGTTCACAATGAGGGCTCAAAGGTTATGCCGATATAAATTTGTCAACACGATCGTGAATCAAACTGAAAGTAGATTTTGATGTTCTGAGGTACTTTTCATGCTACGGAATGAAGGTAATTTCGAATGTTTGTTGGTAGGTATCTACTTCATTTATAGAAAAATTATTGCCGATGTAGGTAGGTGGAATTAAAACTCGGCGCTTCGCGCCTCGCCAGGGGGGCAAGCCCCCCTGGACCCCCCGGATGCTTACCGTTTGGAGCCTGCGGCTAAAAATCGAGAAACATGGAACATGCTTCTAATTAGCTTCCCTGGTAATGAAGCTTCGACCCTCGCACATAAGATTGTTTACTAACCATTTATAACATCGCATTGTTGGATTAATATCTCGTAGATAAATATATCGGAAACGAAGGATGAGGATTATTTGAAAGTTCATCATCTATTATTTCGCCATCTTCCAGTTGAAACGCATTGTCAGGGTCGGCCATCTTTCCTTTGATCAAACAACGCTTTTAGATTTCAGAGTTTAATCAAGAAATTACGAACGTTAGTGAATCGGTACAAACTCAAAAATGAATGTCTTGAACGCACAATCACAAATACCGTTCAGGAAAAATGCCTAGACTCTTCTATGACAAACAAACTTCAACTTTTTCACAAACGTAAAAACTGTCGACTCGAGCAATGCTGATTAGCGACTGGCCCACAGAAAACCCTACTATACTACGTATACTACTATACTACAGGACTGGCCATGTCTCGGGGGTGAAAGGCGGTGGTGGGGAAGAGGAGCTGTCGATCAGGGCGCTACCTGTGGGCTCTTCCCCGTAACGGCCATCCTGAAACTGGTGGACGTCCCGGACACCATACCTGAAAAAGATGTACGAAACCCAGTAGCATCCGTAGGAAACCTCACTCGGCCATACTGACAACAACAGTGGCCAAGAATATTTTAGTGACAAGTAAAGTAGCACGTAACAGAACTACACACAGCAGCAGTTGGTAGCAGAGACCAGTAATCAGTAGCAATACCACAAAAAAATCTCAATCTCAATAGTGGGAGTCGTGCAGACTCAATACAATTATGAAAAACTCAACAAGAACAGTGGGCAAGCAGTGATAACATAGCCATGAAAGTGGCAGCTGAGAATCACAATCCATGAGTCAATAACATAATCAGTACACGCAAGTATGGTCATAGCTCTGAGTGGCAACGTAAAAAATCACATAGCGCATGGTGATCAACCATGGCAAACCAAAGCACAACACCAAGAAATGGCAACGATCAAATCATCAATGCATAATGTGAGAATGTAGATGAGACAATTAGCACAGACCTACAATCCAGAACATGTCAGCGACTTACTCAGCGAGGCTGAGCACTGGCCCATGGCTGAGACTGCACCTGCGGCTTACAATCAGGACTCAAGTAGTAGCTCTCATTATGATCAATAGTTCTCAGTGGAACAAAAAAATATTCAGGCTGTCACACGCCAAAACCGTTTCAAGAGCTATACCATATAGGTAGTCCAATAGGTAGATTCCAAACATTCCAAAATAGAAAACAACCATTTGCCCAAAGTTGTCTCTACATTGCTACTGCTACATGGTCAAATTCAACAAGTCCATGGAAGTCTTTCCATCATAATCAATCAACAATGACATTGGATGTGCTAGGGTTACAAGTACTAGTCAAATCGTGGCTGAAGTGATCATTGATGATATTCGTCTTCAAATTTGTTTTCATATTGTTCCATCCGAATGTATTTCATCAGATATAATAGTGGGTAGAGAAATTCTTGCTCAAGGTTTAAAAGTTATCTTAACTTCCACCTCTTGCGATTTTGTACCAGCAGATTTGCCTTCAGCTAAACCATCAAATGTTCACTTGAACAATTCCACAGAAAATTCTAATGCCCAGATCATTCAACCATCAACAAAACATAATACTTCAGATGATGATGTTCCTTGTGATATGCGATCCATTGATTTATCAGTTGAGTCTGTTACGCACCATTTCAGTGATTCAACACCCATGAGTAATTTTGATAACATTGTCACTGACATTTCACCAAACAGTAAATCACGATTGCTCACTATTTTGCACAAATACCAACAATTTTTCACAGATGGACTACCTCGTACACGAGTTACAACAGGTGAACTACAAATCCGTTTGAAAGACCCTTCAAAAATAGTTGCACGAAGACCATATCCACTGTCACCAACAGATAAAAGGCTTGTTCGTGAACACATAGCTACACTTGAAGCCGCAAAAATAATTCGAAAAAGTAATTCTCCTTTTGCTAGTCCGATTATTTTAGTTCCCAAAAAGAATGGAAAACTACGAATGGCTTGTGATTACAGACTTCTAAATTCAAACACAATTGCAGAACACTATCCCTTACCTTTAATTAAAGATCTGATCATGCGATTATCAGGTGCTCATTACTTCACATTATTGGACATGGCTAGCGGATTTCATGCAATTCCAGTACACCCTGACTCAGTAGAAAAAACTGCTTTTGTAACCCCTGAAGGACAGTATGAATTCCTAACAATGCCGTTTGGATTGAAAAATGCTAGTTCTGTCTATCAAAGAGCTGTAACAACTGCTTTAGGTCCACTGGCAGAAACTTATGTCACAGCATTTATTGACGATTTGATGATTGTTGCTACTACAATCGATGAGGCTTTAGAAAGATTAGACACTGTATTAGGTGCCCTCACTAATGCTGGTTTCTCAATTAATGCTTCTAAATGTTCTTTTGTAATGACAAAAACCCAATATCTTGGATATGAGGTCAGTGCTGGTGAAATTCGTCCTAGCAATCTCAAAGTAAAAGCATTATCTGCCCTACCTCCACCTTCATCAGTACATTCCCTAAGACAATTCATTGGATTAGCTTCATACTTCAGACAATTTATTCCCAGCTTCTCAATTATAGCAAAACCACTATATTAACTCCTCTCAGCAAAATCAAACTTGATATGGTTACCCCAACATGAAGAAGCTCGTCAGAAAATTATTTCTTGCCTAACTTCTGAGCCAACTTTAATGATTTTTGATCCCACTTCTGATATCGGAAACGAAGGATGAGGATTATTTGAAAGTTCATCATCTATTATTTCGCCATCTTCCAGTTGAAACGCATTGTCAGGGTCGGCCATCTTCCCTTTGATCAAACAACGCTTTTAGATTTCAGATTTTAATCAAGAAATTACGAACGTTAGTGAATCGGTACAAACTCAAAAATGAATGTCTTGAACGCACAATCACAAATACCGTTCAGGAAAAATGCCTAGCTCCCACTATGAGACTCTTCTATGACAAACAAACTTCAACTTTTTCACAAACGTAAAAACTGTCGACTCGAGCAATGCTGATTAGCGACTGGCCATGTCTCGGGGGTGAAAGGCGGTGGTGGGGAAGAGGAGCTGTCGATCAGGGCGCTACCTGTGGGCTCTTCCCCGTAAAATATAAAACTGCGACATAAATGCGTGATAAATCGAGAGCTTTCCAACGAGTGGTGAACGATTTCTGTCCGATGAAAACTAAATAAGTTTCATTTCCCCAGCAACGGCTCCGTTGTAAGCGGAAATCATTAGAAAATTTCGTCACCCATCCCGCGTCACCCATTCCGCGTAACGTTTTTCGGTTAGTTAGTCCAAGGCTAAAGCATGTTCCATGCTAAAATCCAGAATTATATCAGTACATTTGATCAAAATCTACATTAAAAAAAACCATGTGATGTTCTAAACAGTTGTTCCTTACTATGAACATTGGCCTGTATTTCAACCGTTTGATTCAAAATCATGTTGACAAGTTCATATCGGCTCAATCTTTGAGCCTTAATTGTGAACCAACGTCTGGTCATACAAAGCTGCGGATGGTCTTAAAAACTTCTAAAACATAAACTCTATGCAAATGTGAACTAAAACTCTTGACTCACCGGTTTATTATCTTCTTTGTGCAGAAACTGAATGGTAGAGATGATGAATTAACCACAAATAAAATGTAACTACAGAAATAATTCTGGGATTTTTGATTCCACCTACCTACATCGGCAATACTTTTTCTATGAACGAAGTAGGTACCTACCAACAAACATTCGAAATTACCTTCTTTCCGTAGCACGAAACGTACCTCAGAACAAGAAAATCTACATTAAAAAAACCATGTGATGTTCCAAACAGCTGTACCTTAGTATGAACATTGGCCTGTATTTCAACAGTTTGATTCACGATCGTGCTGATAGGTTTAAATCGGCTCAACATTTGAGCCCTCATTGTGAACGAACGGCTGGTCGCACAAAGCTGCGGGAGGTCTTAAAAATTCAAAAAAATAAACTCTATCTAAATGTGATCTAGAAAAAATGAACTAAAACAGTTCCATTTACATTTTTCGAGTTAAGAAATTTTGAAAATTTCAAAATTCGTTTTGAACCTTTTCCCCTTGACCAAGGGTTATGGAAAGCTTCGAGGATCATTGTGGGGTTGGTCCGAACCCGTAAACCAAATTTCCTAATTTTAGCACAACGCCGTGCGGCGGACGGACGGATTTTTTTATTCAATTTTCTGCATCTACTTATCTGGAAACGTATACCCTCAAATTTATAGGGGGGGGGGGGGGTAAGAAACTTTTTCCTCTGGTTCATACACTGGTTCATTATCAAAGCTAATGAACCAACACAGCCCACAACTATATGCCGACGCAACCGTTAGAAACCTGTTAGTGGTAGGTACATAGAGAGGTGGGTAGTTTATTATGGCCGTTGAGAAAATCGCATGACACTTACCAATAATGGCAACGATCCATTGACCGTAGTCCGGACGAAGCAGTCTGCAGTGGGACATGATTTTTCTAACTCCTGGCACCGTCCGCAACTTAGTTAACTGAAGAGTGTTGACTGAATGTATCGTACCTCGACCAGAGTAGATATACCCCCTCAAGTTGAATTACCTTACAGACCTATTATGACTCCTCATTTTTCTTACTTGGACTGTTACATCATTTTTTGCTCGGATTCTATTTTCAACGATGTGTGGAGCAAATACGCATGTTCTTGAGCAAACGAGACGTGTAATAAACGTTGACATCATGTCCTAAGAAATTGACCTTGCTGCGAACTCTAGATTACAAAATTTGTATTTCGTTGAGAAAGAATATCAAAGGATAACTCGTTACAGAATCACTTGTGTCTCGAGAGACACCTTTTACCTACCTATTATTTTCAAAAATACATACACATCGCTGACTGGGCGAAGTGACGAGGACGGCGGACGGACGGATTTTTTTTTTTTTTTTTTTTTCGATTTTTTGAATTTAGGCTAAAAAATGTTTCTCCTTGGTCGATTCCAATGGTCGATTATTGAAGATAATAAACCAAAAACTCAGCAAATTCTTGACACAACAGTTCATTATTTTTTCGTACAGATCACCTTTATTAAGTGATAAATTATAATCATTATTCATAATTATGATCAAGTAGTGTAAATTATTATCAATTAACTCGATACCTGAAAACCATGTGCTGAATCAACAGTACCAGTATGAATATTGACCCGACAAGCTGCTGCATGATTCACCATCATGTTGACGACTTTCGTTCGGCTCCAACTTTGAGCTCTCATCGTGAACGAACGGCTGGTCGCACTAACCTCCTGTCGCTTTACGGATTATACCTCTTACAGGTCCCTTTACAAACCATTATAATCTTAAATAATATATAATTCAAGGTTAAGGAAGAATTCAAGATTTTTATATTTCCGCTTTCCAATAAACCCCCACCCCTATGCATTGGATCCGGAAGTGAAACTCCCTATGTCCCTCCCCGGTCACAGAAACATATAAATACGGGAGAAAAGTTCGATCGATTGAGACGTTATCGAGAATTTAAAATTTTTATAGTTCGGCTTTCCCATAAACCCCTACCCATATGCATCGGATCCGGAAGTGAACCCCCCTATGTCCTTCCCCGATCACGGAAACATTTGAATACAGGAGCAAAGTTCGATCCATTGAGCCGTTGATGCGTGATTGAAGGACAAACAGACAGACATCAAATTCAAAATCGGCATGGTTCGACTCCATTTCACGCAAAACTGTAGTGAAAATTTTCGAAAATACTCAAGGAACACGAAAATCGTCTCTAAATTTAGTTATATAGATTACCTCCCCCCCCCCATTCCCCTAAACCCCCCTTAGAGTGCCACGATTCTACCCATCTACGAACTTAGCCTTTCGATTGCCAATTTTTTGTGCACAGTTGAGCAAATTTGATCTTTTCATCTCAATTCTATCGAGATTTATCGTCTGGAATGACAAAATCAGTCTTATCTGCCTTAGCAAATCCGAAACATTTATATTCCAAAATCTGTATCTGTTACGGATTTTGGTAGATATAAAAATGTTTCGGATTTCGAGTTTTAAAAATGTTGGACCGAGATCAATAGCTTCCTTTTCTTCAACAATTCGGTAAAAACTAACGGGAGCTGTAGAGCCCTTCAATCAGTAAATCTCCAAGTATTCCCACTCTCCGTATACCATCTTGATGATCACGAGTCTAATGGTACGAACAACTTCCTTCATAGCCCCATCACCTCAACAAGACGCTGCACTTCTTTATTTGTCCCAAAGTCATCATTCAACATAAATTATGATCCACTTATACTCCATCCACTCGAAATGTTTTTCACCCCAAACACACATTTTCTTCCGTGATTTATCGCTGCGAAGTTCACTCTCGCAGGTTTCCTCTTCTCCATATCCCATCAAATCACATGAAGGATATTCCCAACTAATTACCCAGTCTCAAAATAAAGAGCCCCCAGCCCGTCGGAGGCACTTGTAGCTCGTAATTTAAGATTATTTCTCGGTTGACATTTGTCCCTCGTCGGGTTGTTACAAGCTCTTCGTTCAGTTTCAGTATTACCTATAGGGGACATTCTATTGCAAAGATCCAGATCTTTCTCTACAATAAATATGATGGGCACAACATTTATTTTCTCTATCTAGACCTTAGACTATGTTTATTTCTGCATCTATTATACTGGCAAAACGTTCAGAGCGGTGGAATCAGTGTAATGGTTTGCTGAGTGCTTCTTGGTACCTGTGTTTTTGATTCCACCGTTTGGAGGGTACCTGCTCTGTGAAAGCAGACCAGAATATCCTTCTGGGTGGGGCGTAATTGCTTAACCCTCCCGGGTTTCAGGGGTGAACTCAGCAAACTTTTCATCACATGGTAGCAGAGCTTGGTTGGTAGGTACGTGCTGGCATTACCTCGGTTCCTCCTCCACTATTTTTTAAGAGCTTTAACGAGCTAAAACTCTTTAAGGATTTTTCCCAGAAGGGACTTCTATATAGGGATCAAACCCATTTGCGTAAAAGCATTTATATTGGCATTATTAAATTTCTTTCTCTTTTCCAATTTTTTACATTCTAATTTCCTATGCCTCTATTCATTATTCATTAGGTAGTCTTCTATCTTCAATTTTCTTTTTTCTATCCCCTGCCAATATCCATGCTTGTAGGAGCATAGTTCTCCACAAATAATAAATTTGCGGTAGTACCATTACGATGGAGGTTAACCATATCCTGCGGCAACGAGTGGATGACACTGGATCAACTGCCGGGATGCCACACAACTCTGGGTTTTCAATTGTCACTGTGGCACCAGAATCCACAATCATCCAGCATGGCTTTCCTCAATTGGACCCAATCAGCACAAATGAGGCTTGGCTCAGCTGGAACAATGGATGACCCACCTCATTATGGAAAGGGGCCTCCCCTTTGGTTCTTACATTTTGTTTTGACCCTTGAGACCCTACCAACTTCCAGCCTTCAAAGTTGGTGGCTTCTAGTTTTCCGCCTTTTCACCCTGACATTCCCAATGGAATTGGCCTTTGTTCCACACTTGAAAAATTTGAGGCCAGCCTGGTTTCTACATAGTTCATCACAGACCAATCGACACAACATTTCATCACCTAGTGATGGAGATGCACCATTACCTTCTTCTCCTTCACTGTTGAAAAGAAGGAGCTGCTCATTCACAAGACGCCTCACAACCATCTCATGGTCATTTTCAGACAGCTCTGAAATACCCTGCCAGTTAGCTGACCTTACATCCCATAGGCGACTTGAGCGCAAGCCTTGAGCAACAGCATATAGGTAACTATCTCACTATAGGTGCGGCACAGAATGCCGAGAATTAGACCTTCAACTTTGAGGTAGATACGGATTTCGACCGAAATGGGTACGGGAAATTGAATCCCCTCTCTGTAGCTTTGTCGAAGGTTTGCTCATAAACGGATACCTAAGGGCGAGGCGGCGATAAACTTGCATTTCTCGAAAGATACCGAATTTCAACGTTTTTCCCGCACTCAGTGCCGTAACCGTGTAGCAGCGGGTTAAATGAAATATATGAATTATTACCACCATCAATTATTTCAAGCATTACGAAATCATTGCACCGCGGTTTTTCCTTCAGCCACTCGGCATGTCGCCCTAATTAATTTAGTCGAATTTAAATCCAGAAGCCTGGGGATTGAGGGGAAAATGAAGGGAAGTTCCCGAGGTTTCATCCTGCCCACGGGGACACGTCGGTAGTCCGCAAATCCGTAAGGAGTTGCGTGTACATCGAGTTAGAATTCAAAGGGGATCATCATCAGAGGAATGTGCACGCTGACGGCCACAAGTTCTGAGTAACTCTATACTTAAATTAACTAACATTTTGATACTTAATTTTATACTTTTATATTGTTCATACTAATATTTATACTCAAGTTGTGGCTGTCAGCGCGCATATATCTCTGATGATATATCTCTTTGAATTCAAACTCGAATATTTAATGTTCATACTTGTGTATCTGAATAGGTGAGTATTGGAGAAACTCAATATTATTCGATAGGGCTAGTCCTAATAAACTAGGAACCTAGATTTAAGCAAAATTTGTAAACTGCTTTAAAATATTCGTGCAGTGCTATATTATTGTGTGAATACAATAAATAAATGTGCGCATGGCGATTGTAGTTAACTGATGATAATGAAACTGATAATTGGAAAAAGATCACTCGGCTGTGAGTAGGCTAATACCGCGGAAGTAGTGTTTGGGAGCCTTCTGACTGGAAATCCTCTTAGAGGCCCAGCAAACAAGGGAACCTTCTGAAAGCAATTGTCATGCAAACCCCCGCCCTCACCCTTTTGTCACCCATCACAGCTCTCTTTCCCCCTTGTTAGGGAAAGCGGGAAGGGACGAACACCCTCTTTAAAATTTTATTTCCATTAAAAAATAATGAAAACACGACGAACGGAATCGGAAGCAGATAAAACGCGAGAGGGGACTGGAAGGGAGAGAGCTGGGGCTTATGCTAACTATGTAGCCTCCCAGATGTGAAGCTTCACTAGTCCTCAGCAAGAAGGTGAGTAGCTGGGAAGGAGATACGATTTAGGTGGAAAAGCAGGGTTAGTTTTTATTTCGTCTGTTTACTTACTCGAGCTTCCTCACTGCCGCGCCAAAAACCCGACCCACCACCAAAAATGTCGCGCTACGGAAATAATCCAAAATTTAATGTAGAATATATGTCATGTTGAAACAAGAAACCAAACCGGCAAGTAAGAAATTGGTAGGAAATTTGAGAAATTTGACGTCAGAACAGAAAGTTGAGACACATAACGAAGCGGAAGTAGAGACACAACTAAAGGTTAGACGGGGACATCACAAGATAGAACCAGCTCTCAGTGTTACCACATATCCAAATTCAATATTCAAATTGTTGATGATCTTTACATAACCTTAATAATTTGATACGTTGTAGGTACATACATAATAAATATAAGTCTAATTATTATACTCATTATACCGATTCATCAACTACCTACTCAATCAATTTATAATTCAATGATAATAATAATTTGATCATAATATTCAATAATAATAATAACTTGAATTCTTGGTTAGAAGTGAGAGTTTTGGTTTATTTTGACATTTTATGTCTTTACTCTGGCACATAACTCGAAAAACGTTACACAAAAGCGTTACACGAAATCGTCACGAAAATTTCTGATGGTTTTCGCTTACAACCGATTCGTTGCTACGGAACTTTATCTTCGCCAGTTATCATCGTACAAAAATCGTTCACCACTCGTTGGATAGCTCTCGATTTACCTACCCATATAACGTTAACCACTGTGGGGTGCGTGGCCGACAAGCTGCGGTATGAGCGTGATTGTTTAAATAATTGTTTACACACAGGTGATCATTCTCAATAATTTATATTGTCTATACGGATGCAAGCTTCATAATTTATGATGAACCCTACAATTAAGTATCTAGGAACGCGGTAGCGTTCCGCCCCGCCAAGCAAAGAAGTTGAGAAAACGAACGATGCCGAGTGTATGTTTACCGGACGTCACGAAACGCGTTTTCGAGGTATCCATATCTCGGCTCCTATTTGACCGATCAACTTGAAAATTAGTATGGGTCTTCTTTGAGTGGATATTAGAAAGCCCTGAAAGTTTCAAATCGATAGGTCTAAAGGGAGCCGAGCTACACAACTTCAAAAACCCGGTTTTTCGGCCTTAGATTGTTCTTCTCCTTCTTCTCCTTGTTCAGACAGGCAAGGATGGAGCCTCTCCACGTTGACCGATTGACTTGAAATTTGCACATAGCTTCATTTAACCTTGAGACAGAGCCTTATATAAGATTTAACCCATTATCTCACCCCAAAAAAGTTTTAGAAACAAAAACACAGAAACCTTCGGAAAATTCTGTCCACTTTGACGAGTCTACAGCCTGGGTAAAAGGACCAATCGACTTGAATTTTTTTACATACCTTCTTTATAGCATGGCTCAGTGCCATTTGAACGAAATAAGCAATTATCTCAACCCAAAAAAAATTAGGGACAAAAAACCGAAATTTAGGGTAATTTAGGCTAATTATGGCCATATCTCGGCTCCTAGTAGACCGATCAACTTGAAATTTGGTTTGGATCTTTTTGGTGTGGATAATAGAATGTCCTGAAAGTTTCAAGTCGCTAGGTCTAAAGGGAACCGAGTTATATAACTTCAAAAACCAATTACCATGTTTTTCTACTTTTTTCAGTCGGTCAAGGCTACAGCCTCTCCACCTTCGCCGATTGACTTGAAATTTTGCACGGAGCTTCGTTTCAAGTGTAGCAAGTGCCTTTTGAAAGATTCAAGTCGATATCTTTAAAGGGAGCCGAGTTATATAACTTCAAAAACCCGGTTTTTCACCCTTACCTGTTCTTCTTCTCCTTAATCAGTTAGGCATTTCCACCTTCACGGATTGACTTGAAATTTTGCACAGAGCTTCGTTTCAACATCAGACAGCGCCTTTTGAAAGGTTTAACCCATTATCTCAACCCAAAAACTTTTAGAAACAAAAAACTGAAATTTACGCTAATTTTGGCAACTTTGACGAGTCTACAGTCTGGGTAAAAGGACCAATCGACTTGAAATTTTGCATAGACCTTCTTTATTAAATGACCCACTTCAACAACAAAAAGATGTGATATCCCCCCAAAAAACACTCCGTGTAAAAATCATTCTTCAGAGGCCGGAAAAAGTTATGATATCTGTTGGAAATGGATATTCAAAATAAGAATGTTATGGACTGTCTCATGGATCATACATATTTGTTGTGTTGGTAACACTGTTTCTCGACTCCTGGTGGGGGACTCGTTTTTGCTACGGTTCCCTCTCTCACTGGCCTACTTGTTCCCGTGCTTGCCTTGTGTCTTTTACTTGTCTCCGCGTACGCTCTTGATTCAATCTCTAACTTGTATAAAACCAAGTGTTAATACAGTTCTTTCTTGTTCCAAAAACGTGTGCTCTCTGACTTCACCCTATCAGGTATTGTACATTGAGTATCGAAGTAAAACGGTGAGTAATCCTCATAATAATTATGAGGACATACATGAATTATTCATGTAAGGTTATAGAAAGACACCTTCCCTTGTTTCTATGTCATTGAAAACTCTATTCGGATACGATATCGTATGTTCAAGCTTGATGAATACGGTTGTAATGATTTATAATTCAAAGTTTACCTTTTGACTCGTAACTTGGCTAAAAGCCCATAATAATTGAATCGAATGATCGCTTGATTATCTGAGCTTGGGAAGACGGGGTGACCTTCAAATCGTTGCGTCGTATTTTCGTCCCGTCTGTTGGACGTAACCTGGAAAATGGCCGCCGACAGCGTCCGTCAATTTTCGCCTCGGAGTTTCTGAATTCCGTTTTGACTCCCCTGGGCTAGATGTTGGTTTCTTTTCATCGGAGATCATCGTCTTATTAGTTTTTCCAAACTATTGGGTTGTTTCGCTCCACCAATTCTTCTTGTTAGGTTCTCTTGGTGACTCGTGTGCGAGCGTGTTTGGCCAATCACGCTCACATGTGCTTCTTGATGTGATGCGATTGATCGCATCAAGGCAATTTGCACTCATACCAGCAAACAGATGTGAAAGCATCGCTTACCCGTCCTCAGCGCAAGTGCGTATGTCTGTTCGAAAAATCCCACAATTCGTTCAGGCGACTGAGTACGCGAGGCTATGTTTTATATTTTTAATATATCAAACATTCTGCCTTCCGAGTCAGACGAAGACTGATTATGTAGTGCACGACCTTGATACATCTTGTTGCTAATCAGTGTGCACAAACTTGATTCCCGTCTGGCGATATATAGGATTTCCCAGTTCGTCCACAATCCGAACAATAAATGGGCCGTACTCAAAACAAAGAGGTGTTTGATTCGGGCAAGACCTCTGAGGTTAAAGTCCTAAGTTAATTGAATTTCTATTTAATAGAAGTTCAATTCACGAACGGTGTGTCTCAGTCTCTGACTAAACGAGACTCGGCGCGGGAAGCTGCTTGTATAGAAAAGAGTCACTGAAGGGGAATCCCGACTCCAAGCTCAAGATCTTGAAAATACTTGTGTTAAATTTGATTTCAATCAACGCTGTTGCAACGTGGGAGCGGCCCCCGTGGATCACCCCCATTCTTGAAAAAAAAGGGGTGACTTGGATTGTATGCTTCATGATTTTGTTTTAAGCATAATTTGTTCTGGTCATCCACGGGTGTCGTAGATCATTCTTTCATGCAGTCAAGCAGAAATACGAGAAGAGGTATTTGAATTGGGTTTCATGTATGTGCACAATTTTGTCTAACCCTTTTTGACTCCTAGCTTCATTACTCACCCTGATTTATTAACAATTTTGCTTTTGGGACTAAATGAAAAATGCTTGCACAAAATTTTGAAATTCTTGAATCAAAATCCTGATAGTTTTTGTTTATTTGCCACCTGTTGTTTACTTTGTTTGTTCAGTTCGTAATGCCAATTTCGCTTTACAGATTGAGAAAGATATCATGAGTGATACCAGCTCTCTAATTGATTTTGAAGAAGGTGGAATACTTGACTCGCCACTACAACCTCCAATGGCATCCTCCACTGAAAATGAGCAGAAGCCTTGCAGTCCCAATCAGGAAACTGAACACTTGCGTCTGGAGGCCGCAAAGACGTCTGAGGATGTCCTCTCGAGGTTCTTAGAAAATATAAAACAACAGATGAAGGTAAGCCTTGGACAAATCAATGAACGTCTCACTCACTTGGACCAAAAATATTCTGAGTTAGATCATCGATACCTTGCCCCGCCTGTCCAAGCCTCTTACACCAATCCTCTTGCTGCATCTTCAATAATTGAACAATAATTGAAGAATTATTCTTGTACCACCCTCAAATCTTGCTCCCCCTGGAATTCTTGTATCACCCACAAATCTTGTTCCCACTGTAAACTCTGAACCTCCCACAAATCATAACTTGACTCTTTTGACTGATGAATCTGCCATGGATGTAGAGGTTCCTGTGCATGCTGTGCCTTCGACTTTGGGCGCTTTATCTGTTCCTCTCTCTCATTCTGATCGACTTGCCCGCTCATCTGAGTTGTATCGAGTCAGAAAAATCGACGCTGTCAGGTTTCGACCTCTTGATTGTCGCTTGGAGAGTGAGGATCAGTTCAAGTAATTGAAGAGGGGCGTTGTCGGACAGGTCGAGACACAAGAGTGTCTCTTCCTTCTTGATCCATCCGAGCCTATTCCAGCATCATCTTCCTTCCAGGCCTGTCAGCTTTGCACTACCCTCATCCGCTGGCACTTCTAAAGTCACTAAAAAGTCTGATTTTGGTTTATTATCTTCGATAATGAACCATTGGAATCGCCCAAAGAAAAAAAAATTTTAACCCCCCCTCAAAATTTGTTGGTTTACGTTTCAAGACACGTAGATTCAGAAAATCGAATAAAAAAAAATCCGTCCGTCCGCCGTACGCCGTCCGCCGTCCCCCGTCCGCCGTCCCCCGTCCGCCGTCCGCCGTCCGTGGCACTTTGCCCAGTTAGCGTTGAGCTAAAATTACGAAATTTGGTTTCTGGGTTTGGACCAGCCCCACAATGATCCTCGAAACTTTTCATAACCCTAGGTCAAGGGGAAGGGGTTCAAAACGAAATTTAAAATTTCGACAATGTCATATCTCAAAATATTTAACTGAAACGTGTAATTTTCAGTTCACTTTTGAATGACCTGAAAAATTACGAATCTTTTAAGACCAATTGGATTTTTGTGCGACCAGCCGTTCGTTCACAGTGAGCGCGCAAAGGTTTAGGAAAAACACTAATCTTTCGCGTCGAAAACGGCCGTTATGTGACCCAACCCTCAGACGCCCAGAATAAAACTACCTTTTGTCATCTTCCCGGTAAACTACAGTCTAGAAATTTTAACCGTGAGTCGGGGATAGACCACATTGCAATATTTACTCGGTTTCTCATCTGTAAAATTGTTTAAATAATACCTTTTTGTTTAAACAAATTAAATTTTGATGATGAGCTAGATACTTGAAATTTTAAATATAGGTCAGAAATGGATGACATTTCAATATTCACTCGGTTTGTATGACATGGTATGAGTATGGTAAGGTATATTATTGTATGTATGATTTAGTACAGTATGATAAGACAGAAAAGAAATTCGTATGGTATGGTATGAGTACGGTGAGAATATGGTATGGTGCCGATTTGCAACACAGTCTGGTATAGACAGAAGGGTGATCTGCACAAGGAAGATAATAAACCGTTGTGTCAAGAATTTGCAGAGTTTTTGTATCTATTGCCGTCGTAGGGGTCATACTAGGGATATTTGTTTTTGGGCAAAAAAAATTTGTTTCAAGTGTGGTACTCTGCTGCCAACTGTCCAAATCCTTCCCCCTCATTTGTTCGACGCAACACACAATCTGCTCAAAATCGACTTAACCTGAAACAAAAGCCAAAAAGGTCGTCTAAACTAGCGGGTTCTTGCAACAATGACAAATCTTCACTTGTCAAAATGCCCTTAGGTCAGGCGAAAGTACTTGTTGAAGAATTTGGCAAATTTCCTGACTCCGTGTTTGCCATTGTGGGGCCTCAAACAGGTTCAGACTCTGCTGAGGTTTGGGTTTCTATGGGTGCTGAGAAAGGGCAACATATTGCTCTCTTGAATTATGTGCGAGAACGTCAAGGATCTGGGAAAGCGTTCACCATTTCTGAAGGTAAAAATAGCTTTCTAGCAATTGTGGACACTGGCTGTACTGAACATCTTACATCCTCAAGAGAATGCTTGGTTAATTTTAGACGTATGGCTAAAGAGCGTGTTTTTAAATGTGCCAATCGGGATGAGTCTGCAGACTTGACTGTGAGTTTCTGCGGGGATTTGAATTTTGTAAACAATGGTCAAGTCTCCACCTTGAAGGATGTTTTGTACACACCAGGTTTATCCACCAATTTGTTTTCTGTCAGAAAAATTGCTCAGGTTGGAATTAATGCCTTCTTTTCACAGGATAAGGTTGACTTTATTCAGGCCTCCACTGGTAAAATCATTAAGTCTGGTTATTTCAAAGACGGGGTATGGTGGATTGAACTGCCGCTTGCTCCTGCTAAACTTGTTTCTGGGACACCTGGGGCTCATTTTGGTCCCAAGCGTTGCAGATTTGGTACAATCTTCACCACCTCACTTGTGCAGTCTGGTAGCCATTCAATGACAACTCCTTCTTGTAGTGGAGCTGAATCCCAAATTTTGGGAGGGAGGTCTGGTCACTCGTCGTCTGAAGTCTCTGCCATCCTGGGAGGGAGGGTTCCTGAGGTGGTTCTATTGATCCTATACAACAACAACTTTCTGACTTTGATAGGCAAAATTTAGCTGCGCCTGCTGCACTTGGGTCAGATTTCTTGTGGCATTTACGCCTTAATCACGCTTCTGGGCAATACTTGAAGGCCGCCAAGAAGTTCTTACCAGAACTCAAACTTGTCACGTTCTCGGATCAGATCTTGAATTGTGAGGACTGTCATCAAGCAAGTACGATTCGAAAATCGCATACTAAAGTTAGGCACAGGGCTGATAGATCTTTTTCCTTGCTTCACACAGATCTCATGGGTCCTATCAGCCCTTCAAACTTTCGAACTGGAGGTACGTATGTAGTGATTTTTGTATGTGACTTTTCTCGTTACGTTTTCGCTTACACTCTCAAGAACAAAAAGGAGGTTCACTTGGCACTCAACAATGTCTGCTTGAAATAGCGTCCATCACGTCTGAACCCAAGAGCGTATTCAGGCTCCGGTCTGATCGTGGACTCGAATTTCAAACGCAGGAGGTGAAAGGACTGATGGACCGAGAGGACATTCTTTGGGATCTTTGTCAGCCTCATGTTCCCCAACAAAATGGTTGTGCTGAAAGAGTTAATCAAGATATAAAACATAAAATCAGAGTAAACTTGTTGTCGGCTAAAATGCCTTACTCTTTCTGGGGTCACGCTTTGAAGTATGTCGTATTTGTTCATAACAGAATGCCTCACTCGTCTAATCTGTTCATTAGTCCATTTGAAAAAGTGAAAGGGTATGCTCCCTCTCTAAAATTTCTCAAACGTTTTGGGTGTCTGGTACACTATGTAGACACCAAAAACAAACCTAAATTTGCTCCAAATGCGAAAAAGGGGTACTTGCTGGAGTGCAGTGATACTGGATATGTGATTTTCTCAGAAGCACACCAAACCCTTGTTAATTCTTGCGATGCCAAATTTATTGAGTCTATAGTGTATGGCGATCGAATCAAAGATTATCCAAAGCCTCTTGCTACAATTCTTGACATGAACGACAACTTGAGCCAAAATAAATCACTGACTGAAAACTACACAGAAATTGTGGCCTTGCAACGAGATAGTCAGGTAGACTTGCTGGAGCCTTCCTCCTACAAAGAAGCAATGGAATCCTCGGATAAGGAATATATTTATACTAAATATTTTTATATTCTAATTTTGTTTTGTATTAATTATATATATAGCTTATACTTATTTATAACTTGGTATATAATAATATCTTATATTATTATAATTATATAAAGTATAATATGTGTGTAGTATATATAATAAATTAATTTTAAATTAATAATATTATATAATTTTGGGAAGAGGCTATACTTGATGAACTTGACTCGTTGGAGGAGATGAATACTTGGGAACTTGTACCCAGATCAGCTCTTCCCCCTCGAACCAAAATTATAAAATCTCGATGGGTTCATAAAAGGAAACTTGAATCTGAGGGCTCCATCAAGTACAAAAGTCGTCTGGTAATCAAAGGTTTTGCTGATACTAACGAATATCTTGTTTCAGAAATATTCACGCCTGTGGCTAGATTGGGTGATGTCCGCGTTTTCTTGTCTATTGTGAATAAACTGGACTTACACCTATATCAACTGGATGTAACCACTGCATTTCTGCATGGAAATTTGGAAAAACATGTACATACCTATGTACATTCCTGATGGCCTGACTGAACTGAAAGACTACCCATTAACCTTGAAGGATTCTCATGTGTGTTGTCTTAAAAGGTCCTTGTACGGATTAAAGGTTTCTCCGAACTTGTGGTATAATAAGTTCAGCAGTATTCTTCTTGCCATGGGTTTTGAAATTTACCCTTTCCAAACTTGCATCTTCAAGTGGCAAGACGGTACTAAATACGCGCTGATTATTATATATGTTGATGACTGCCTCCTAGCTTCAAACGATGACAGGAAAGCCCTGGAAGTCATCAAACAGCTGAAGCTAGAGGTTAAAATCAAAAACCTTGGAACACCTACAAAATTCTTGGGATTTGAAATCAAGAGAAATAAGTCTAAAAGGCTGATGTTCCTTCATCAAAAGTCCGCCATTAAAAACTTGTTAGACAAATTTCTCTCCCAAGAGGAAAAGGTTTCCTTGACTCCTACGCCTGCAACAGAGTGTACGTTAACTGCACAGCTGAGATCGACTGAGGATTTTGAATCATCTCCGGATGTTCCTTATCGGGAAGTAAATGGCTCTCTCTTGTATATTCAAAATTGTACGAGACCTGATATTTCTTTTGCAGTCAATTTCATGAGCAGGAAACAAATTGGGTATACACTCTCTGACTGGAAGTGTGTTCTGCGAATACTGCGGTATCTCAAGGGAACTTTGGATTTCGGAATTTTGTTTTCAGGCGAAACTGAAGACTTGGTTGCCTATTCAGATTCCTCCCTTGGTACTAGCTCTCTTAATGGTCGATCAACCACAGGGTTTTCAATCAAGTCCTTTGGCGACTTGGTGTCTTGGAAATCAAAAAAAAAGCAAATTCATGTGGCATTATCGGTCTGTGAAGCGGAATACATTGCCATGTCTGAAGCATGTAAGGAGCTTGCAAGTATTCGAAGCTTGTGTAAGTTCTTTATTGGATTAGATATGCTTCCCATCTTGAAATGCGACTGTGCTCCTGCAATTTCTATGCAATGACAAATGACTCTCGTACCTTGAAACACATAGTCAAATTGTCCATGCACTTCGTTCATGAAATGTTCAAAAATGGAAATGTTTCTATACTTTGGGTGTCTACCAATGAACAGATAGCGGATACTTTCACCAAGGCACTGCCTTTTGATAAATTTGTGTACTTTCGGAATCTCTTGTTGACCAACTTTAATACTCTCTTGTAACTTTCCCCAGGAAATGAAGAGTCTTGGAGTTGAATACCGGAACTTCGCACTCGCTATCCTCCTGAATCATCGGCTTGCATCATCTTGACTCCGTGAAACATCTTGCCGCGTTCTAGATCACTTTTCTTGACATTGTTATCCAGTATAGAAATTGATCCAAATTATCTTGCTTCACGTAAAATCTCTTGCTGCACGTTACATGTTTTCTTGATTTAATTTTGTTTTCTCTCACACCTTGCATCAAATTGAATTGTATGATCTCGTTACTTGTGAATTGTATCTTGTTCTACATTCAACTTTCTTTTGCTTCAAATTGAACTGTAAGATCATGTATCTTGTTTTAATTCAATTCTCTTGACATGTTACCAATGCTGGATTTTAAGCTACTATGGTAGGTTATCTTGTGTCAACCTTTCTTGTTTGAATTCCGGCTCCTCCAGCCATAATCTTGTACTTCTTGCATAGTAGTTATACTCTCGAAGGTTCTTGAATCACTTCTCGAATCACATAAAATGTCCCAATGTGTTGCAGACTCGTATGCAAGCATTTAATTCTCGACTGTATCAACAACAGGATGGAGTTGACATTCTTTAGACATTTTCATGTCTTTGCTTGGGCACATAAACTGAAACGGGAAAAATTTGTTTCCTTGATTCACCCTTTCCCTCAGATCATGTCAGAACACAAGCGACAGGCGGGCCACTACGTCAGACGCATCTATGACGCACGAGCGTATGACGTCAGACGGCTGGCCGGAGGCCAACTAGTACGTCAGAACCTATGACGCACAAGTGTATGACGTCAGACGGCTGGCAGGAGGCCAACTAGTACGTCACAGCCTATGCCGTAAGAGACTATGACGTCAGACGGCTGGCAGGAGACCAACTAGTACGTCAGAGCCTATGACGCACGAGCGTATGACGTCAGACGGCTAGCAGGAGGCCAACTAGTACGTCACAGCCTATGACGTCAGAGGGCTGGCTGGCTAGGTGATCGGGTTTTAATAAGCCTCTGGAATTCCGCCCCTTCATTTTGCATTCATTTACATCTTCACGTTGAAAAATCCTTCATCTTGTCGCTAATTTTTTATCTTCGATAATGAACCATTGGAATCGACCAACACAAAAAAAATATAACCCCCCCCCCCCCCTTAAAATTTGAGGGTTTGCGTTTCAAGAAACGTAGATTCAGAAAATCGAATTGAAAAAACTCTGCAAATTCTTGACACAACGGTTTATTATCTTCCTTGTGCAGATCACCCTTCTGTCTATACCAGACTGTATTGCACATCGGCACCATACCATATTCTCACCGTACTCATACCATACCATACGAATTTCTTTCCTATCATACCATACTGTATTATACCAAATCATACATACAATAATATACCATACCATACTCATACCATGTCATACAAACCGAGTGAATATTGAAATGTCATCCATTTCTGACCTATATTTAAAATTTCAAGTATCTAGCTCATCATCAAAATTTAATTTGTTTAAACAAATAGGTATTATTTGAACAATTTTACAGACAAGAAACCGAGTGAATCCAGTTCTGTGGTCCAGTTCTGACCTATTTTTAAAATTTCAAGTCAATAGCTCATCATCAAAATTTAATTTGTATTATTACAAAAAGGTATTATTTAAACAATTTTACAGATGAGAAACCGAGTAAATATTGCAATGTGGTCTATTCTCGACTCACGGTTAAAATTTCTAGACTGAAGTTTACCGGGAAGATGACAAAAGGTAGTTTTATTCTGGGCGTCTGAGGGTTGGGTCACATAACGGCCGTTTTCGACGCGAAAGTTTAGTGTTTTTCCTAAACCTTTGCGCGCTCACTGTGAACGAACGGCTGGTTGCACAAAAATCCAATTGGTCTTAAAAGATTCGTAATATTTTAGGTCATTCAAACGTGAACTGAAAATTACACGTTTCAGTTAAATATTTTGAGATATGACATTGTCGAAATTTTAAATTTCGTTTTGAACCCCTTCCCCTTGACCTAGGGTTATGAAAAGTTTCGAGGACCATTGTGGGGCTGGTCCAAACCCAGAAACCGAATTTCGTAATTTTAACTCAACGCTAACTGGGCAAAGTGCCGCGTACGGCGGACGGACGGATTTTGGTTTATTATCTTCGATAATGAACCATTGGAATCGCCCAAAGAAAAAAAAATTTTAACCCCCCCTCAAAATTTGTTGGTTTACGTTTCAAGACACGTAGATTCAGAAAATTGAATAAAAAAAACTCTGCAAATTCTTGACACAACGGTTTATTATCTTCCTTGTGCAGATCACCCTTCTGTCTATACCAGACTGTATTGCAAATCGGCACCATAACATATTCTCACCGTACTCATAACATACCATACGAATTTCTTTCCTATCATACCATACTGTATTATACCAAATCATACATACAATAATATACCATACCATACTCATACCATGTCATACAAACCGAGTGAATATTGAAATGTCATCCATTTCTGACCTATATTTAAAATTTCAAGTATCTAGCTCATCATCAAAGTTTAATTTGTTTAAACAAATAGGTATTATTTAAACAATTTTACTGACAAGAAACCGAGTGAATCCAGTTCTGTGATCCAGTTCTGACCTATTTTGGTTTATTATCTTCGATAATGAACCATTGGAATCGCCCAAAGAAAAAAAAATTTTAACCCCCCCTCAAAATTTGTTGGTTTACGTTTCAAGACACGTAGATTCAGAAAATCGAATAAAAAAAAACTCTGCAAATTCTTGACACAACGGTTCATTATCTTCTTTGTACAGATCACCCTTCTGTCTAGATCACTAGGTCTAAATGTCTAGATCCTAAATGTTAGATTAATTATTATTATCAATTATCACTAATTATTAACAATTTTATCAAGTACCTACTGAAAATTATTATAATTTATTGTTAGGTATTGATAATTCGTATTTATTAATTATTATTGATTATGATTAATTAAACGATATAATTCTGGGGTTTTTAATACTACGTCGGTAATAATTATTCTATAAAAGAAGTACCTACCAACAAACATTCGAAATTACCTTCATTTCCGTAGCACGAAACGCACCTCAGAACAACAAACTCGACATCACTTAAGCCATATGATGTTCCAAAGAGCTTGTTAGTATGAAAATGGACCTGTATTTCAACAGTTTGATTCACGATCGGGTTGTGAGGCACAATTTTTGAGCCGTCATTGTGAACGAACGGCTGGTCGTACAAAGCTGCAGATGGTCTTAAAAGATTCTACGGAACAAACTCTATCTAAATATGAAATAAAAAACATACCGTTCTATATGAATTTTTCGAGATATGGAATTTTCAACATTTCAAAATTCGTTTTGAACCCCTTCCCCTTGACCTAGGGTTATGAAAAGTTTCGTGGATCATTGTGGGGCTGGTCCAAACCCAGAACCAAATTTCGTAATTTTAACTCAACGCTAACTGGGCAAAGTGCCTCGGACGGCGTACGGGGGACGGCGTACGGCGGACGGACGGATTTTTTTTTATTCGATTTTCTGAATCTACGTATCTTGAAACGTAAACCAACAAATTTTGAGGGGGGGGTTAAAAAATTTTTTTCTTTGGGCGATTCCAATGGTTCATTATCGAAGATAATAAACCAAAATCCGTCCGTACGCCGTACGCATATGACAATGTCATATCTCAAAATATTTAACTGAAACGTGTAATTTTCAGTTCACGTTTGAATGACCTGAAAAATTACGAATCTTTTAAGACCAATTGGATTTCTGTGCGACCAGCCGTTCGTTCAC
>CAWUBA010000207.1:0-37679 GCA_963920205.1 Stenodema calcarata | reverse complement strand
ATACAGCGGGTACTTTAGTTTTAGATGAATGATGAAATACAGTAATTGAAATTTCAACTGAAAAACACTGCTAATAGTTTCAGAATTGTTGCTTATGCAGCTGGATACATTCAGAGATGTGCGTATTCATATTCATAGAGATAAATATTAATAAAATTCATAAATCAGAAAATATGAGTATTTTCCCAGAAATTCACATTTTATTTTGAATTTTACTAAAATTTACTGTATGTAACATGTTCAAATGTTCCTTTTTTACCAAGAATTTCACTTAAATTCAAGTTTTTCCATAAAAATTCTACAAAAATCCATATTTTTGTGTGTGAATTCCCCACAATTCATTTTTCGGTTGTAATTTTTCAAGCAATTCATTTTTTGTGTGAATTTTATACAATTATTTTTTTTAAATAATATTCATCATTAAATTTCAATGATGAATTAGGTACACCAAACTTTCTCCTTTTTACTGTAAAATATTAGTAGAATTTAAGTAAAAACAACTTGAATTTCAGTGAGTCATTGTTAAATAGGAAAATTTCAGTAACAGTCACACCAAATGCAGTGAACTTGATGTAAACTTGATGTAAAAAATGGGCAATTTTGTCAGATTTACAGTAAAAAGGAGAAGGTTTAGTGTAATTCATCCATAAATGACAACAGTTTTTATAAAATTAAAAAAAAAACTCTGCAAATTCTTGACACAACGGTTCATTATCTTCTTTGTACAGATCACCCTTCTGTCTAGATCACTAGGTCTAAATGTCTTGATCCTAAATGTTAGATTAATTATTATTATCAATTATCACTAATCATTAACAATTTTATCAAGTACCTAGTGAAAATTATTATAATTTATTGTTAGGTATTGATAATTTGTATTTATTATTAATAATAATTATTATTAATTATGATTAATTAATACGATATAATTCTGGGGTTTTTAATACTCCGTCGGTAATGATTTTTCTATAAAAGAAGTACCAACATACAAACATTCGAAATTACCTTCATTTCCGTAGCACGAAACGCTCCTCAGAACAACAAACTCGACATTACTTAAGCCATATGATGTTCCAAAGATCTTGTTAGTATGAAAATGGACCTGTATTTTAACAGTTTGATTCACGATTGGGTTGTGAGGCACAATCGTTGAGCCGTCATTGTGAACGAACGGCTGGTCGTACAAAGCTGCGGATGGTCTTAAAAAATTCTACGGAACAAACTCTATCTAAATATGAAATAAAAAACATACCGTTCTATATGAATTTTTCGAGATATGAAATTTTCAAAATTTCAAAATTCGTTTTGAACCCCTTCCCCTTGACCTAGGGTGATGAAAAGTTTCGAGGATCATTGTGGGGCTGGTCCAAACCCAGAAACCAAATTTCGTAATTTTAGTTCAACGTTAACTGGGCAAAGTGGCGCTGACGGCGGACGGCGTACGGCGGACGGACGGATTTTTCTTTATTCGATTTTCTGAATCTACGTATCTTGAAACGTAAACCAACAAATTTTGAGGGGGGGTTAAAAAATTTTTTTCTTTGGGCGATTCCAATGGTTCATTATCGAAGATAATAAACCAAAATGTATTCGTGCGAGGAATTATTACAACAGGAGTATTTCATTAGAATCATTATCATACAAACTACTATTGAAAAACGTAGCAAATCGTTCCGAATTGTGCATAATTCACTGTATAAATCCCCCTCCCGTTTGGATCGCGGCTCACAGTCCACTGTTATGGTAGTTCGATTTCTGATGTTTATTGTTAAGTAATGTTTGAATAGGTGGGAAATTGGCAGAAACACCAAGTAAGCACCCGAACGCACTCCCGTACTGGAACATAATACGGACATACTATATGGCTAAATGTAGATTAAGTACTGAAGTGTTACTCATATACGTGAATAGTAAAATCTTCTAACCGACCAAACAAGAGCTAAGAACCAAATTGTAATACATTCAATGGTAGATCAAGAAGAAGTCCTTTCGAAGGTACTGGTGATTGAAGTCGATGGTATTTTTTTCGAGTGAGGTTAACTGCTAGTGTTTAATGCCTACCAATAAGTAAATCATATCTACACTTTAAAATTCCCGTGGACTGTATGAACAGAAATTTAGAAGTTAATGAGAAATATTTACGACATAATTGCTACCTACATTAACCTACACTGTTAAACTCAGTTTGGTTCTGGAGATCTTGGATATCTTGAAAATACTCAACGTGAAAGTGGCAAACCATGAGACGTCAAGCTTGGTTATCATCTCATACCAGGGAGGTGTGTAATCAAGTGGGCACGAGCGAGGGATGAGACGGGTTTACTACATACCTACTACGCGATCTAGTTGATAGGAGGATCTAGTTGATACTGCACGATAGATATAAATAGCAATATCCACCGAGAACGATATCACGTGAACATGCTACTCCATTAGACATACAAGGGGATTATATTATTGGATCTGTACGACAACGGCGCAATCAAACAACTCACGTAGACAGTGAAAATTACTCCATCAAGACCAGATAAACTTCCAAGAACGTCACGTTGCGCAGGCCTCAGCAGGAGAAATTCAACCGAACATGATCGTCGAACTGCTGGCCTCGGCGACACGATTTCTCGCGCGAAACGTCCTACCACCGGTCAGCTGCGACTCCAGGTCCAAATTCGGTAACAAGATCCCGTGGCGGAAAAATCTGGAGGACGCCCTGGAATATGCCAAGTTGGACTTCCGACCGGTGGGTTCATACGAGAATTACGTTATTAAGAATTAATTAGGTATTTGTGAATATCCTAGAACCCTCATGAGTAGATATGAAAACCCTTCCTCGTGAACGTAAC
This sequence comes from Stenodema calcarata, assembly GCA_963920205.1. NCBI lineage: Eukaryota > Metazoa > Arthropoda > Insecta > Hemiptera > Miridae > Stenodema > Stenodema calcarata. The sequence continues at coordinate 34,836 of CAWUBA010000207.1, read as the reverse complement.
ATCTGTCAAGTTGCGCCAAATTGGTACTTGAATTTCGTTTCATTCAAGGTTATGGTGATCATTTGGATGGACGGGTGCCCGAGCTGCACGGAGCTGATGCCTCAAGTTGCGAATTCGAACGAGATCGCCAAAATGGTTTCGGACGAGTTTTCCGCAGTCGCTCTCAACGAGCATCGAGATGATGTCACCAGGTTCAGCGTGGACGGCGGTTACACGCCACGAATCTACTTTTTGAGCCCCAAGGGCGAGGTGAGTCATATATTCTTGTCGAAAGCATACCTCTTATATTTATGGAGGAAAACGTTAATAATAGGGAACCCTCATGGGTTGGAATTTCACAGTTTTGAGTTCAAAATCGAATTTAGCGACCTTTAAACCCTCTAATAATCAGCGGAGAGAAAATATTAGTTCAATAATCAACTACGGAGGATTGCAAAACTTCCAAGCCAAAATAAACTGAATGACAATACTTATGTGTGAGAAACGCCTGTACTGATGATCTCGGCGTTCACTCATTTGAAATTTGAAACGAAGTAATATTTCGGAGCAAATAACAATGAGTACAAATTACATGCAAATTACATACAAATTACAAATTCGTATGCATCAGTAAAATCCAATTAAATCTTCACCGAAAACTAATATTGATTACTGTAGGTCCAGATCTGGTGTACCCGGAGAGGTAAAATTCAGTTCGTAGGGTCACTTTGGGCCAATCCGTTCCAATAAGACAGGATTTTCCGAAATCAAGCTTCTTAGCAATTGTCAAGGCTTTAGTAAAATCAGCTTTGTCATTCGGGATTTTAGCATGGAAGGGGAAGGAGGGAGGGGAAGAGTACAAGACTGTGCTTGATCCTCTATTCAAGAGGTAAGAAGCTGTTTTAAAAATCATATCAGAGAAAAATAGTCCACTTCCGAGCTTTTCTCTGTAATCCCGGTATTTTCTCTACACAAGCTATTTACCTATAAAGAGCATTTAAATGTTTTACCAGAAGAATAAAAACTGGTTTGGCAGTGCGAAAGACCTCCCTTACGATGTTAGGTCAAGTACACAAGCAGTGATACCAGTTCCTCGTTTTAATTCGGACTGCTCCAAACATTCAATTTTGTTTAAGCTCCCCATGTTTTGAGCGATGATGTCTTTAGGTGTCTTCAGAGCCAATTATTTAAAAAAACCCTTATTTTCCTGGTTAATATCAGTTAGCCTTGAACAGTCAAACTCTTTTTTGACGAGTATCTATTTTTTAATTAATTTGCTATTTTAAGATTTGTAAGTGTAATCTCAATCTTAAATTTTAATGTTTTTTATTGAATGGTCTTAAGGCTGTTGAAAGGACTAAAATTTAGTCCTTTCAACAGCCTCAAGACCATTTAATGTAATTTGTAAGTATGATGAATGATTTGTACCTGTTAGGCATAACGATGTATTCAGCGACCCCCTTCTACAACACAAAGCCTTAGGTTGTAGGGTGGAAGGGGGGGGGATTACCCCATTGTATATTATATTATGTATTCGTTTGAATCATTGGAAATAAATATTTATCTATCTTATTTTTCTATCTATCTATCTATCAGTTACTATAGATTCCATCAGAGTTATAGCCTCGAATTGCCTGATTACATTCGTAGTAGACTTTTTTTCGGCACAGAAAGCCTGTTTTGGACTTAGATTACTGGTAATGTCCGTTATACAGGTGTCTGGCTATACAGCTATAAATAATACTAATATGTCGGGTGTAGAGGTACCTACATTTAAAAAATAGCAAAATAAAAACGTCTAAAATAACCGTCTCACTTCTCCGATTTAAGGTTGATCAGAGATTCTATAACAAATGGGACCCTGAGCCGGAATACCGATTCTACTATCCGACCGTCAAAGGGATCATCAGAAGCATGGAAGAAGTCGTTGAGGCGTACCCTGACCGTTGCATGGCGACGAGACCCTGCAAAATCCATCACGTGAAAAACGATCACCCTCTGTTGAAGAATTAGTAATACAACAATATTCAGATACACGAACGGAAAAATAACTGGATTTTTATAGATTAAATTAGTACCAATTAGTACTGCAAGATGTACTCGATAAATACTCGATAAATACACTTTTCTCGTAGAGAGTCAGTGTACAGTAATTGTTGGGGATTAAGAAACACACATATAATAAAAGACAGCTGTAAGTTAAAGAAGATAACTAACCGCAGATCATTAACCAGCTTTAACTAGTAAATAATGGTGTGTGGACAATCTTCACCAACTTCACCACACTGTAGACAACTTTAAGAGGTCTTATAAGGTGATTGCACGTCGGAGTGCAGGTACCTATTTCGCTTCCTTAACCAAGCACGCATTAGGTATGAAACCATAGTGTGGGCAGAATGAAATGAGTGTATTTCAAATTGGGCGAGCGAACAAAAACATTTTCTACTCAAAAACTCATCTCAAAAAACCAAAACGGAGAGACCCTCGTGAGAGTCTCGAATCTTGACATAAATTGTCCCAAGTCGCCACAATGATGATTATGACCATCAGAAGTGAAGTTGGAATTAGGTAGGTACTTTACAGTTTGTTATGTCTTTGCTATGGCACACAAACGCCCAAGTAAACGCGTGCATACGAGTCTGCAACACATTGAGACATTTTCATGTTGTGTGCAAACAAACTTCGTATCAAGTCATGCGCATATCATAATTCGAATTTAGAGTTCCCTCAAGAGTTTGTATACCGAGTATCAGCTTTCCAGGATGATCAGGGCCGAAACTGGGAAGTAATATCAAACTGTAAAGTACCTACCTAATTCCAATAACGAACAACTTCACTTCTGATGGTCATAATCATCATTGTGGCGACTTGGGACAATTTTCGTGAGCAAATTTCGTGACGATTTTTTTGTTTGTGTGTCATAGCAAAGACATAACAAACTGTAAAGTACCTACCTAATTCCAACTTCACTTCTGATGGTCATAATCATCATTGTGGCGACTTGGGACAATTTTCGTGAGCAAATTTCGTGACGATTTTTTTGTTTGTGTGTCATAGCAAAGACATAACAAACTGTAAAGTACCTACCTAATTCCAACTTCACTTCTGATGGTCATAATCATCATTGTGGCGACTTGGGACAATTTTCGTGAGCAAATTTCGTGACGATTTTTTTGTTTGTGTGCCATAGCAAAGACATAACAAACTGTAAAGTACCTACCTAATTCCAACTTCACTTCTGATGGTCATAATCATCATTGTGGCGACTTGGGACAATTTTCGTGAGCAAATTTCGTGACGATTTTTTTGTTTGTGTGTCATAGCAAAGACATAACAAACTGTAAAGTACCTACCTAATTCCAACTTCACTTCTGATGGTCATAATCATCATTGTGGCGACTTGGGACAATTTTCGTGAGCAAATTTCGTGACGATTTTTTTGTTTGTGTGCCATAGCAAAGACATAACAAACTGTAAAGTACCTACCTAATTCCAACTTCACTTCTGATGGTCATAATCATCATTGTGGCGACTTGGGACAATTTTCGTGAGCAAATTTCGTGACGATTTTTTTGTTTGTGTGTCATAGCAAAGACATAACAAACTGTAAAGTACCTACCTAATTCCAACTTCACTTCTGATGGTCATAATCATCATTGTGGCGACTTGGGACAATTTTCGTGAGCAAATTTCGTGACGATTTTTTTGTTTGTGTGCCATAGCAAAGACATAACAAACTGTAAAGTACCTACCTAATTCCAACTTCACTTCTGATGGTCATAATCATCATTGTGGCGACTTGGGACAATTTTCGTGAGCAAATTTCGTGACGATTTTTTTGTTTGTGTGCCATAGCAAAGACATAACAAACTGTAAAGTACCTACCTAATTCCAACTTCACTTCTGATGGTCATAATCATCATTGTGGCGACTTGGGACAATTTTCGAGAGCAAATTTAGTGACGATTTTTCGTGACGATTTTTTTGTTATGTGCCAATTTTCGAGAGCAAATTTAGTGACGATTTTTCGTGACGATTTTTTTGTTATGTGCCATATTTTGTTATGTGTCAAAAAGACGTTTTCATGTCAAAAACACCTAAAATACAATTTTATTCGGTTATTCAAATCACGGTACGGGCTATGAATACAAACTTCGGTGCTGTATCCAATTTATTATTAGACAGTTTTCAACGTATGAGCAACTCGTTATTTTGAGTAATCGCACAATAACACGATTTCACAAGATACACAAGGTGGTGGGGAGGACACCACGATAAGAATTTCTTAGCGATAAGAATGGAGCGGATCAGCCAGCAGACGGAGCCCTTAATTTGATTTCGTACTACCTATCGGGAAATTGGACGAAGGCGATGCTTCTGGAGGCCTTGCAGTTCGCCGTTGGTGCTGCGAGGAGCGCTCTATTCACTCTGGCCTCGGCTGATAGTTTGGGCAAAACGCTTGACTGGGGTACGAAAATATTGTGGCACACGACTTTGAAAGAAGCCGAAGAAGTGAGTCAGTTCGATGGTGACGTCACGGTTCATTTCGAAATATCGTGAGGACCGAAATCAGATCACAGATTTTGAGCAATATATGTGAACTCACTCGAGCTATTAGTTATACTAATACCTACTTATTACGGAACAAAAGGGGAAAAAACAAAATGCCAGAACTCTGAAAACTTTGGCATAAGATTATCAAATCCAAAAATTTCATGAAAGATTGTGTGATAAAATACAATTTTTCTGCGAGTTGAGATAAAAACGGGGTAAACGAATTTTGCACATAATGAGTGCAGTGTCAATTCTTATGATTTTTGGCATGCTGAACCGCTAAACCGACATTTTGTACTGTAAATTAATATTGTTTGTCGAACTATTTAAAATAACGCAATCACAACACAATTGGATTATGGTATGTGACATGACTAAATCGCACTTAGGATTTGCGCAAAATTGAGGAGTCATAATTTGACTCAAATGGGAATCTCAACTGAGGATAAACTGAACGATCAACGATTGCCTCCCGATAGTCCGTTCAAAAAAACAACTTCGAATTGTTCACAGGTTTCGGCCAAAACAAAGAAACCTGTGATGGTCATAATATACCACGAGTACTGTCCAAGCTGCAAACTGATCATACCGAGATTGGCTCACGACGAACAAATCACTGACTTGGCCCGTCATTTCACTGTAGTTGCTTTGCACGACTCGAAGGCGATAGACAGCATGAAAATAGACGGCGGGTACATACCGAGGATTTACTTCATGTCACCGCATGGAGAGGTAAATATTGATCGGATCAGATTTTATTGCCTCGATAGTGCGAATTTGTTAGACTCTTTTAACAGGGCGCAAGCGTTATTGAGGGAAATGTAGTCCAAGCGTGCAGCTTTTTTGTTACGTGACGCAGTATTTACTTCTCTTGTAAAGTAACAAGTTGCCCTAAATTCCCCCTGGCAAACCTGGACCGATAGGTAATTGTTGATGCAATATATTTTCCCGGTGAAATGGCCAAAATTCAGACTTAATGCTCCATTTGGGAATACATAAAGTGTGTCTGTAATTGGGACTAATTGGATCATTCGACCATCAATATCCACTAAATAATGTATAGAAGAAATAGCGCAAACGATGGGAGGAACTATATTGTCAGAATGATAGAAGAATCATGATGTAAAAATATATTCATTGTCGACCAGGAAAAAGGTAAAACTCATCTTGTCGTTCAAAAGCCACTGAGACCAAAGCGTTTCAATCACTGGACCTCATAGGGAGAATATACAAAATATCTCAATATTTAATGTGTCAAATTAAAATATTACTTGTACCAGTACTTGGGCAGTGGAACAATGACAGACTCGTATTAAATATATATTTAAATATATCTCACATTATTGTTTATATAATTTAAACCTGTTCATATATAAATCAACGATTGGATATTCGACGAAGGTTTTGGACAAATACTACAACTTTCACGGGAACCCCAACTTCAAGTATTTTTACAACAACGAAGTGGCCCTTGCGAAAGTTATGAAGCAAGTGATGAACGACTTGGATGAACCCAAGAAGAAATGAAAACGCCCCAAGAGCAGTGGTATGGTGAGTTTTGTTGAATAGAAATTACTTATAAATCGACAGTGGGAATTGGAAAATATAGAATTACTAGGTTTCAAGCGTGTCTTCTATCATCCTGACAAAAAGCTAATTCGTCTCGATGAGAAACGAATAATTCGTGTATTCGCCATTTATGACGAAGAAATTCTTCAATATATTTGGATCATGTCTTGGGGATATGACGAAAATTTGTGTGCATTGAAATTTGAAGACGGATTGACGACTAAATGTTTATGAACGGTAAATGTCTTGACGTATGACGTTTTCCTAATTACCAACATATTTGTCTGGGTGAAACAGGAGGATTAAACTGATGAGATTGAAAATCTGTACGTGGAAAATCTTAGTTGAGGCAATTAGATGGATCAGATTTATTGGATGTACTCCCATTGTTAAAGTTCGATTTTCAATCTCCACCCCACATTTCACATGGACGAATTATTGCAGGTTCTGAAGCAGTACTACAATTATGAAGGGAACCCGCGGTATAGGAATTATTTCCCGCCTAACGGGCGGTCATTAGCGAAAACAATGAGGAAATTATTGAAGGAAAACAATCATGAGCTGTGCCATGGCAACAGACCTTGCAGGATGCATGCGAGGGTTCACGAAGGCCCGAGCTACTGGCCGAAATCAGAGACTTGAAGGTGTCAACTAATGTCCTACCATAATATGTACATTACGTCTTACGTTACACCCTCTACCATAGAAATAACGCAGAAATACACACCTGAACCGAAATTCAGTGGCTCATTCCTATTGGAACACTTTTCATATTATGAGTTTCTTCTATAAAATTCTGTATTCCATTCAGGAATTATTAAAATTACGGAAGCATGGGACAATAGATAAATGATTTGGGCTAATACCTCATATGAAGGTACCTGCCGGCTAGGGTTGCTAACTTTTATTCGGAGAAAAGAAGTACTTTTCAGAAAATTATTGAAAAACAAGTATTTTCTGGAAAAAAAAAACGGTCCAAAATAAAATTTTGAATTTTTAGACCTAGAATACGTACTGTTCATCAACAATTTCTATAACTTCGTTTCCATACTTGGCTATTGGTTAAAAAAAACTCAATACTTACCTACATCGCTTTCATAAAAGAAATTTTTATTGCAGCAAATGCATAGGTACATATTTATTACTGTGGTGGACACTGACCTCCTCTCGGTTGGCAACTCTACTGCCGGTCCAAAAATCTCGGTCACCCCCGAACTTCCAACCGAGTTGACGAATTAAGCTTCAATGTTGTAACGATTCGCTTCAATAAAACCTTTCGGTATTTACGAAAATGTGTATGCATTGTTGTCCTCACTCTTGGTTCCTCGGAAAACGAAAGATTTCCGACCCTTATCGCAGCCAAGATATTCTAAAATAATTTTGTCTTCCTCGTCATTAATATGAAGTGAATTCCAAAACCACTCATATCGGCCCCCAATTAATCGCCTGAGCGAGGGAATTCTTATCTGTCAAGATTAAACGACAAAAACGCTTGTAGAACTGTTTATGTTCTCAAACAACTTCACTTCCAAGCTTAAAAAAAAATATTTCATACGGGAAGCGGCGAGTATAAATAATGAGATTGTTCGAAAATATTTGGAATTGAACGTGAAATAGCGATGGGGGTGCTCTCCACTTTGAGAGAAGTAAATGGAGATGTGGGCCAATGTAAACTCACATAAACATCCGGCCTGCTTCAACGCTACGGAATATTAACTTCCGGCAATATTAATCCTCGACGGGATTTTTTTAATTGATCGCTTACTCCAATATTTATTCAAACGATGCGAACGATTATCAAAAGAGGCTTTTAGTTTATTGAATAACGTTAGTACTGATAAAAACAACTTTGATCGATGGGAACGTTACAATTCTCATTAAGAATTTGCCAAGTCCAATCATGTGTAATCCGGGTCTAAGTCGACAATTTAAGAATTCTCTACATCTATTTATGAATAGCTTCAAGAATCTCCATCAACTGCTGAGCAGCGTCTTGGTGTTTCAAATTCAGGTGGGTATGTAAAGGAAAAACGTTTGCAAAGTAATCTATTCCTTATTTATCTCTCCTTGTTGGAAATTTTCCAGTTCTTACAACATTATCATAAGAAGCGTCGGAGTTTCTGGCGCTTCCCAGAGCTTATAAATAAACTCAACTCGCCTTGTTCGGACGGCTATGCCCCAATTTCATTGATTCACCGATATGGGTATTTCTAGGGATATCCAATAGGTGGTGTTCTCGTGGCGACACTATCGATATCTCGAATCTTCTGAGTGTCCGCCATTTTGGCTAGGTCCACTGCGATTCTCTAGTACTGTTTTCTAATCATTAATCATTTTGACGTCGAGCGGTCGTTTAGCCATTTCAAATCTATTTTAAGGCCAAATAGACGTTATTTTTTTGTTTGAAAACCTAAAGAAAGTGTTAGTTTGCGAATGCAACAGATATTTGGACCAATCGTGACGAGTTTTATTAATGTTCAATGCATATATATTTATATAAATTTTAACAGTTTATTTTTCCACATTAATTTGTATGCACACTATGTACCTACTATGTTTTATGTGTACCTACCGATTTCTAATTGTTTTTTCACATATTTTCTAATTTTAATTACATATTTTACCATATATGTGCATATTTGTCTGTTTTTATTGCACATAAATTACAGCCCTAGTCATCACCAATCAGTGTGAAAAAACTAGAAAACTTTCATCCAAGAGAACAGCTTTGAGGTGCCAAAATTAACAGAAATTTAGGCCTGGAAAGAAGATGGATGGACGTAACGTCCGAGTTCACCAGCGACATTTCATCAATAATTGTAAGTGAATAGAAATATTGTATGTGAATTTTGGTTTTTGAACCTTTTACTTGTTCCAAACTTCTTCATATGTGGTATATAAAAAAATGAAACTGTCTGCCAAGTCACACTCATTGAAAGGTGGTTTTGCGCTGAACACGATCTACGCTGACACTATGAGGGACAAGTCCTATGTACAATACAATTTTTTTCAATTTCAATTTTCACGATGGTGAAATCAAAATTGCCATATATTATTCCATTCTCAAACTGATGCACTTTGTAGATGAAGAAACGTGGTTGTTACTTGAAATGATCTTCACGGTTCATCTGCTCTAGTCCGATAACGGAATGAGATATCGAAATTCTTCACGATCGTTTTCAGCAGTGGAAAAATCTATAAACTGAAGTGTTAGTCGGCAATAAGGGGACACAAAATCTGTTATAAAAACCATCTGGAGGCATTTTACATTATAAAAAAAAAACGATTTGTAATTGTAAAAATATTCTAAATGACTGAAAGGACCGAGCCTAAAAAATGGTGAATAGCCGTGTTATCACTGTTATTACTGTATCCAACGATCGATATTCCCTCAAATAATCCATTTTCATGTCTTGAGAGCAATTTAAATCGAAAACTATTGTCCACACGAAGGGAACATGCAAAAACCTACAGCAACAACAACAAAAAATCGAGGATTTTTGCTCAACACGAAACCCCGAGGAAAAATGGGCAAATGAGACCCTCAGAGGAGGCTTTGAGGCTTTTTCTTTCTTTTTCTTGCGCGTCATAAACATCCAACGCTCGCGTGTCCGGCAGTCTTCCCGAGTTTTTATACGGCTGTAAACATAAGTCAGGAGGGAGAAAGTGCTCCTGAAGATGAGGATGGGAAAATAGCGTTGAGGGGATTTTGGGGTTCTCTGAAAGATTTCACACTAACCCCAGCTCCCTCTCGCCTTTATACGTGGAAGGTGAGTCCTTATTTTATTTATTTATTTTTCTTCTTCCTCTTTAAAAAATAAAAAAGATAAACGGATTTCTCCATTTATCGGTAAGAAACCGCGCAGGTCTGTCGTCTGTAGATGCGGAGATGTCCTGTTGGAAGAAAGAGGTTGAGGATAAAACTGAAATCACAAGAAATCAGGTGGTCTTGTGAGTGGTGAACCGAGCCCCGGTTTGATTCAATAACCTTATTCGGTCGCCCTCACCCCCGTTCTGAGACCCTTTCTCGATACTTCAGGCCCTTTACGCCTTCTCATTCTGTTCTGTGGAATTGCCCCTAGACATGACGTTCTTTTCAGTTCTACATGAATGGCGTATCTACGCCACAAAGCGAAAATGGCGGAAAGTTATTTTCCTCAGGCTTATTCTCGACATTTATCGAAGGTTGCTTGGCCAGCTCCGACATCATATCTTGGGAAAGCTCGGATCGTACATCTTTTGCAATAAAGTCATAGCCCTACGTGGAAATTGAAGAACGAACGTCTTTCAAATCTGACCCCTACTTACTGAACTCTGGAATGTGGACCTGCTTGTATAATTTTTTTTTTTTTTTTTTTTTTTTTTTTTAATTCTGGGGTTTTATTAGTAGTACAATGGCCAAAAGCACAATAATATTATATCATATTGAGATAACCTGTGGTAGCATATTCTACCCAGTTTTTACCTATTCTTTTCGTATACCTTTTGTATATTCCTTTCGTATATTTTTCTTTCCTAATTTCTTTCTTTCGTTTAACTTTTTTCGGGTATTCTAGCTGACCTCCTATTTGCTCTAGCACCCTGAGAACCGTCTCCGGTTCGCATAGTCAACCGGTGTCGCATTGCAAAGTCGTCTTCATCCAAGATTCATCCTTCCGTTCCTCTATCCATCTAGGACGGCGGATAAAGAACTCCTCTTCTTCAAACGCTAATGCGAATGAACGCACTAATGCACGAGGCATTCCGAGCAAGAAAGCCGAGGAAAAATAGGTTACGGAAAGCGAAGGCGTGAAAGGTGTGCAATCATAATCTGTCGACAAGTTATTCGAGCGAGTATTGAGTTAGTTTCGAGTAACAGCGACCATCCGGTAATAGGTTGTGGTATTAGGCTATTTTGGTAATAGGTGACCGGTGATTCGAGAACCTTTCCAGTCCACGTTGGGCGCTGGAAAGGTTCCCGAATCGCCGGTAACCTAATACCACAACATATTACTAGGCGGTCGCTGTTACTCGATAACCTATTACCAATAAGTAACCGTATTAGCTATGCCTAATCGAGGTCTAAAATGACTTCTGTTGAATAACAAACTTTGTATGTTCTCAGCATACCGTAGTTTGAACATTAGTTGTAGGTACGAACAGTAAAAATAAAAAATCTGAAACTCGGAGATCCTTTGGGAAATTCCACGGTGATCACGAAAGTAGTGAGGAAGAAATGGGGGTTTCAGATATCTGGCCCCTCTGACGTCATCACCACCTTTGACGTAATAGTTGGCCTCGTGCCATCCCTCTGACCTCATAAACTCTTACGGCATAGGCTATGACGTACTAGTTGGCCTTCTTCCAGCCGTCTGACGTCATAGGCTCTGACGTACTAGTTGGCCTCCTGCCAGCCGTCTGACGTCATAGGCTCTTATGGCTTAAGCTTTGACGCACTAGTTGGCCTCCTGCCTGCCGTCTGACGTCATAGGCTCTTATGACTAAAGCTTTGACGCACTAGTTGCCTCCTGCCTGCCGTCTGACGTCATACGCTCGTGCGTCATAGGCTCTGACGTAGTGGCCCGCCACTTGGTAAAAGGATGTTCCTTTCACCATGGCCCGCCGGTCGCTTGTGTTCTGACGTGATCTGAGGGAAAGGGTGAATCAAGGGAACAAATTTTTCCCGTTTCAGTTTATGTGCCAAAGCAAAGACATGAAAATGTCAAAAACTATGTAAACCGTAAAGGAGGAATCTTTTGAAGTGAAGAAAGAAGAATTTAAGCGTCATTTATGCACAAAGAAAGATTTTAATAAAATCTCATTAAAACTAAGAAACGTTGTGAAACATCTTGCATACGAGTCTGCAACCCTGTGGTACATTTTATGTCTTACCGCCCCCCTACACTACCTCTTCCATACCTCACACCTGTGTGTAAACAATTATTTAAACAATCACGCTCATACCGCAGCTTGTCGGTCACGCACCCCACAGTGGTTAAAGTAATATGGTTAGGTAAATCGAGAGCTATCCAACGAGTGGTGAACGATTTTTGTACGATGATAACTGGCGAAGATAAAGTTCCGCAGCAACAAATCGGTTTTAAGCAAAAATCATCAGAAATTTTCGTGACGATATCGTGTGACGCTTTTCGTGTGACGTTTTTCGAGTTATGTGCCAGAGTAAAGACATAAAATGTCAAAAATTACGAAACAAAAGTACGAAAATAAGTACGAAACAGCACTGGCGTTGTAGCTAAACGCTCGATGTAAGAAACGTTGAAGTAAACAAATAACGTGTAATCATGATTTAGGACACGAATCGGCCGAATTAGTTAGTGGTTAGTTCTTAATCACGATTAATGCTTAACCGAATGTGGTGACATCCAACAGCACTTCAGATCATGATGAAGGAACGAAAATCGCTACTGCTCAATGCAAATAGCACTTGTTGCCAGCATTGATCCTTTCCCTGATCCAATCTGCTTGGTAACTGTTGGTAGTGAAAACAGTTCCTAAGTACTTGTGAGCACCACAATTTTCATGTTTTAAATTTCAGGTACTGTTCCGCTTTAACTTGTAGCCGAAATCCAACCTGAACAACGATGTGAAAATACCGTGTTGCCAGCCTAAACCTTTGACCAAAATACATCCTTAACTCATTCATCTCCATCTCTTCCCTTCTTTTCTGAATACGACCTTCTCGGGAAACTTTCTCGATAAACATGGAAAATTTGTATATATTCCTCCATCACTTGGTTCGACTTTTATGCGAGGTCTGAAAATAACCTGACGTATGAGCGGGATCCCTTGAGAAAACTCGTTTCATGGAACTTCTGCCGTCAGATTCTCCAACGCTCACGTAGTAAAAGCCTTTTTATGTCCAGAGTCCGAGGGCATCGGCTATAAGTCGCGCCCCGGCGAGAATATTTGGTGTTGATAGGAAATTTGAAATGGGCAACGCGTAAATTTTACTTGTTGCCACAATTGGGAATGTTCGATGTTTGTAGATATAGCACTGGCTCTGTATAAGCGTATTCTTCCAGTGATATAATATATTATCATGTTCTCTTACTGAGCATTCCATGCCATCAAGTCATTTGTTTACATACATTTAAAACAGCTTATAAAGTTAGAAGTCCAACAGTATTACGTTGAGCAGTATCCACAATACTGCCAGTTGGTTTACTTGCAGTGAAGATCAGTATAGTTTTCCTAGTGTTGAATAAATATTTAGGTTCATACCCTCATATTCAGCACCAGGAAAAATACACTGACGTTTACTGTATGTAATCCAACCGACACAAAGTGTTTCAGAACACCGATTTAGCGCGACAAAAATCGCAGTTTTCACAAAAATACTTGAATCAACTAAATAGTTGTTGGGTGTACTTTATTTGATGCTAAAAGTGAGTGACTCAAATTCGATGACTTGAAAGGACGACGTTGTCGTCGAAGCTATTAAATTTTAGTATGGTCCAATTTTTGAAAATAGGGTATTTCGAACCTATCACAGAATTTATAGCAATAGTCTATTCTAATTGTAAAAATATTCTTCTCCGAAGTAATTCTAATATCTGGACTTGAATACCTACTGGCATGAAGAATATCCCGAGTTGTGGAGGCCAACATTCACAGTTAACGAGTAAACAACTTCTGACCACATACCTAATAGGTTGCAACGCTTGTTTTGATGAGCGACATGTTTATGCAGGTGCCAGTCCTCTCAGTGAGATTTCAACCTTTGTTTTGTGTCTTAATACGTATTCAAGAATCAAGTCCACTACAGTTGTTTATATAAACAAGTGACTTGGTGGCTTTGAATGCTCAGTTAGAGAACACGATTTGAATTCGAACAGATCCATTCGACTCACACGTAGTATCCAATGTTTTGGTGAACAAAATTTTTAATGAGCCACAGACGACGTACAGACGGATTTTCGAAATTCGATTTTCTGATTCTACGTATCTTGAATCGTAAGTAAACCTTCGAATTTAGAGGGGAGTATGATTTAATCATACACCACAATAGATACAGCTACAAAACGCTCTGAAATGAATAGAGCTGTCACCAAGAGTCGTGTGTACTTGTGAAAACACACGTTGGGGCAGCGCACATGTATTCCTCCAATTTTAACTCGAATTAGGTCTGCGTTTTACTCAATCGACGGCGGCCGTTTGATGTTTGTGCGGGGTTATTGGTATTCATGAAAGGTATTGTTCGCATAGCAACACTAAACAAGTTGTAGGATGGGAAAAAAGAGGACAACCAAATAACTAATGGCGGTGAGAAGATAATTCGCTAGGTTTACCACGAGAGATCAAAGGGGAACGCGTAACGAATGCTATTTCACTCCCCGTATGAACGTATGTGTCGCGGAAAACGTCCCGATAACATTGGCGAACCGAAGAACTGACAAGTCGGATGAACAATCAACTTTACAACCTAATCGAGTTTCACTAATCGAAAGTTTCGGGAACAGGGCGTTTTCAATGTAAATTAACTGGACCGGGAGAATGCGCCGATCGAAATAGGAAGCACGCCTTACGGTGTATTATCTTCAATAATGAACCATTAAAATCGAACAAAACATACAAATTAAACGCGTAACCCGCCCTCAAGGCTTGAGGGCTTACGTTTCATAACATGTAGAATCTGAAAATCGAATTGAAAAAATCCGTCTGTACACCGTTCGTGGCACTTTGCCCAGTTAGTATTGTCTTACAATGAGGAAATTCAGGATACGGGCTCAGAATTTTGAACTGTATTTTGAACCCCTCCCTTGACTTAGTATTATGAACAGTTTCGAGATGTTTCAACAGTTTCAAACGTGATCATCGAAAATAAAATATAATAATATTATATTTCATTTTCGATTGTATGGGTTAATATTATACATTATTGTACGGGTTAATGTGATCATGTACCAGATGGTCATTTTATGACATGTTCATATTATATTATTAACCATTTGAATAATGATCACATTAACCCACTCAATCGATTCCACTGGTTGGACCGAATTCCGCTTGTAAAAGTGATCATGAAGGGAATGCGCTCATTTCGTTTCCATGTAAAATTTATCAAGTGGCAAATGGTCAGTTTTCCTTCAATTCACCTTCAAGAGGGATACAGAAGTTTGTTTGGTAAAACTCACCATGTGCCAGATGACACATTTTGCGGATTTCTGTTTTAATCACAAACGAAATTTTAGCTAGTAATAATGTGCAAGTCCGTTTTCTGCAGAGAAAATAACTGTAATTATAATATTAACGGGATTTCGGAGGGTTTTTGAATTTAGTACGACGCTGAATGCATCATTCAATAATATAAAAGTGAATACGAAGGAAGATACTGATTTTGAATGTCAATTTCTCGATTCAGAGAGAAGGAGAAACTTTGGAAGGCTCCCCTGTGAAATTTGTAAAATGTTACTTGGTCAATTTTACCAATTACCCCACATCTTCTTAAATGTATCTTCTTAAATCTTGTTCAAGATACATAATTAAGTTAGAACGTTGGTTTGTTGCGTTCATAGCATCTATTATATCGGGTTCAGGTAGAATCCAATCACCAATCCCTCGCATGACGTTAATTGGGAAAACCCGTATCCTCACTTGGGGAGCTGCATCCTGCAGAAGCCCCGTTGATCAGACCCATCAAATTGAAAGGGACAAGCAACAGGGTCGTAAACGTCTAACATAATATTCTGAGGCGACCCCCAAGTCGGACCGCGCCCTGAACCAACGCCGCCCCATATATTGTAACACATGGATGGCGAGTTATTATGCAAAGCTGACTCTCAATAGTACATCCAATGGCATCATTAGCGACTGATTGATGGCATTATCATGCGACATTAGCTCTGAACCTATTAATACAATGACAACCCATCCAGAGCATTCCCTCCGTCTGCCCACCGCGATATCATTGTGACCCAACCGTTCTCGTCTTTTGATATAATAAATTTGAATAATAACACCCAAAATACAGAAATATATTTCCTCCCAAATTATGGCGGATTCTCCTGATGCTATCAAACCATCAGATTCAGTTTATATGTTAATAGAATTATCTTGAATATAAATTCATGAAGACATTAAATAGAATGATCATGAATATTTTTTGGCCTTTTCAGATTAATTATCAGGCTTGCTCTTCGTCCCGGGCCCGAATCCTTTCATCAGTGAAAATAAATACGACCAAACAGTTAGGGAAACAACCAAACTCAAGTAACAACCAAACTTATTCATTCTGTTCCACCTTTAGAACGGAATAAGATATCGCAATTCTGATTTCACCATCGTTTTTTGCGTGTAAAACCCTTTAAAATGAAGTGTTACCTACTTGTCAGATTGGGAGTCACATTTGGGAATTTATGAGAAATTTTTCCCACGTAAAACTCCTCAACCCCCCCCCCCTTTGAGTGGCCCGATTTTGCCCATCTACGAACTTAGCCTCTCGATTGCCAGAACGGAGTTTTTGTGCAGATTTGAACTTATTACATATTTGAACTTTTTATACATACATATGACTTTTGGTGTCTTTTTCTTCAGAGATTCGCTAAATGAACTTTGAAAGTACATACTTGTTCCTCCTTCAGTTTAGAAACTGCTCGAAGTTTCGTCTAAGCGAGTCTTTCCCATTTATATTGGAGCGCTGAATATATTGTAATTATTTTATAAAAAGTACACTCTTTGGGAAAAGGGAATGAAATGAGCTTTACAACAACAAACTAAGGAGTAAGAAGACTAAAACTGCAAGATTTTGTCAAAAAATAGAAATCAAAAATCAGATTAAATTCGCGTTTCTCAATATTAAATATTGAGTTTTACCGATTGAACCTATTCAAATGTTTTTCTGTTTTCAAGTTTGCCCTTTTCGATTTGGAAGAATTTCACAGAATCTACTACCTAGTGAGTGGGTAATTTTAGAAGGTTAATCAATTAACTTAATCAAGTTAATTAGTTAATTAAGTTGATTAAGTTAATTCATTATGTTAATCAATTAGTCTTTCGACTAAATGAACTACCTTATCAGTAAACAACTCGAAAATAGGTTGATTTCAGATCACAATTTCTTACTCCTCGTTGATTTCTCTCGTATCCTCTTAAATCGGGATGTGTGGGATGGCGTAGGGGGCCTAAAAGACATGATTCCATTGCCGACTTCGCGTGAGCCTGGTAATAACAAAAGTCCAAAATAAGTTACAATACCAATATTGACCCTCGCAGTTTTATCAGGCTAGAACTTTTCCTGGGACCAAGGAAGAATATGGTTCAGCTACCGGACTACAGAGGGAGCTCGGAGAGAAGAGAAAAAAACCTCGCTAAATCTGATATAGGCAGGAAATTGAGTTTAGAACAGGGACCGACTGCGAACAGGTTTGTTTCTGAGAGTGTAAAATGGATTATGAATCGATTTATAGCTTCCCCTTTTCCTACCATTTTTTTCCCCCACGTGATTTCCGCACCTTGAATTCGAATGGTCTCGGGAGGTCGGACGGTATCAGACCAGGGCGTAATTACGAGTAACTCACCGAAATTCAAACTAAAATGAAGAGTTCAGTACCTTCATGTAGGTACGAGGATGAATGAGTTCAGTATATGCATTTGGTTTGGTGTCGTCGAAATGGTAGTTTGGAGAGCCTGATCGTCTGTATAGAATGGGACGGCATCGAGAGTCCAACATCAAACATTGAGAGCCCATTGAGAGTCCATTGATTCGGGCATCGTCGGAAAATTTCTATAAAGGACGCCCGTAAGCGCAGTACAATACAAAATTAGGTTCTGGCGTAAGAACAGAAAGTACCAATTAGACAATGTAGACCTGTATATAGTGCGAGAATTCCTATTTCATTTTCAACAGGAGTGCCCTATTTCAAGTTCTAACTCGTCACAGCCTTAACAGCTTTATATGATGCCCGACGCTTTCCTTTGGGGATGTTGAATGAAAAATACGGAAGAAAAGGACCTAATTCAGCCGATCATGATAAATAAAGTAGATCGACGTTAGAAAGTCTTGGAAAGGGACTTTGGCGAATTGACTACAGGAATTTTTCGTCTCCAAACTTCAAAACAGCGTTTTCCCTTGTCAAAACAAGAGTATTACTTAGAGAGATGGAAAAAGGCGAGGGAAAGGAATTTGATATAGAATGATATCAGTGCCTTTACAAATAATTTCCGTGGAATGCGATCGTTGATGAACAGCACAAGGGATGAATAGCGCTAAGGGCAGGTCACTGGGGAGTATATTGGATGAGTGGAGTGGCAGATAATAAATTAGAGGGTTTCCTGGGTATGGGGAGGCCGAAGGGCGGGCTTTGCCGAATTAGGTGCCTTCCGAGAGTTTCGAGCTTCAAGGTAATAAAGAAGATGGAAGAAGAAGGGGGTGGATGGGGGATCTCAGCAGACATCTTTCATTAGTTGGACATTAGCCGCAGACTTTTGTCAGTGGAAAGTATATCTATTCTCCGGGGATAGTATGAGAGACCACTATCTAAACTTTGTCTTACCCAAGAGAGAAGGAAGAAAGAATAAAGGTTTTGCAGAGGTGGAAGTAAGTAAGACTTCCACGGGGAGAGACGGCGAACGTCAGAGAACCGACGGTAACTTCCGGAGACCATCAGTCTTCATACACGGGTTCCTGTCCCCGGACTTTATTGTGGTACTGAGAGACGAGTCATTGGTTCGAAGGAGTAGAAAGGAAGTTGAGCGACCCCATCGGACCTTTCGATTAAGATTCACTGCCTCGTTTCTCAGGAGACTCCGTGAAGGCCCCAGATTGAGTTCGACTGTTCTACTTGTGTCGTTCTCCACAAGGCCTGGATGAGTGTTGAAGATCAACAGCAGCTAGACCTCTTACACATGCAGGTAACTACATGATTGAACAGCAGATACACATACAAGCGACAATTCTCCTCAATTCCAGATTTTTCTACGCATCTAGAAAAAATTCGAGCGGAGAAGCCAAGCCAAGGTGTGATACAGCTTCCTCGAATGTATAATCATCAAATATGTCCCATTTCGAGGCTAACAGTTCCACAAAATGAGTCGCTGGGATGTTGCCATAGATCATCGGAGCTCATTTCTTTCACATTCGACCCACGATGCTGAAATGTGAAAGAAAGGATTCGCGGGACTAATGAAGACGAATGAGGGGCTCCTGATCAGCTGAGCGAGCTCTGGAACTGATTTCTTCTGCATTGCACTACAAAGCTGAAATTGGAAAGGGAGGATCAGAAAACTGATGAGGACGAATGAGTGGCTCGTGGTCAACCAATTATGCTCTGGAACTACGTTATTTCGTAATTATATCGTAATTTCGTATTCGTCCAACCAACCTAGATTTTGAAGAGGGATCGCTGAAGACGAATGACTGGCTTCTGATCAGCTAGCTCTGGAATTGATTTCTTCTGCATTCAAACTGCAAAACTGAAATTTGTAAGGGAGGAACAGGAAACTGCAGAATACGCATGAATCAGTGGCTCTTGGTCAGCTGAGTGAGCTCTGGAACTAATTTCCTATTCGTCCTACCAACCTAGACTTTGAAGAGGAATTGCTGAAGACGAGTGACTGGCTTCTGATCAGCTGATCAGTGAGCTCTAGAATGTATTTCTTCTGCAACCGAACTAAAAAAGCTGACAATCAATAGATATTTCCTAAACCATTGTCCATGGTTTCGTCATTTCAGCTGTTAGGGACCGAGTGAAACTTCTACCATGCGATCAGCATCGAGTGTTTTGTTGATGTGCAAATAAGAGTGGGAGACTGCATGGTAGTAGTTTTAGTCGAGTAATCTAGTTTCATAGGACCCGATCGCACCGACGGTATGGTATTCGAGCAAATTACCTCCTCGATTTATTATTCGTTATTTTTCTTTTTTTTTTTTGTATTTTTAATAGAGATACAAGATTGTGAAGAACCGAGGAGTCGAGAGCCATTAATCACGCTTATCGTCAAACGTTTGCAGCCTCTGACCGTATCTAGTGTTGTTGTGACAATGAATCCTACAGCCCCCACCCATCCATTCTGCACCACCAAGAACGAAGTCACGCACGCCTACTTTATATCGATCCTGACATCTTATTCAAGCGTTAGCGAGAGAAAGAGAGGCAAAGCAAGGGAAAAGTGGAACTTTTCATCTGAAAAAACGAATTGTCACTTGATAGCAATCAGAGTAATGAACTTGGTTCGCCGGAGTTTGATAATGTAGAACGTTGTGACGTTAACAGCCAAAAACTAATCTTTTCTTCAATACTTACTTATTTATTTCATCACAATATTCAATATTCAAATTTGCTTTGATATCTTTATTAGTTTCCTTATAGTGTTACAGGCAAGAATTACTTTATAGTTTGGTTCCTGTGTGAAGGCGGCTGTCCAGTGAAAGTCCCTCTCAATTATAATAGAGAGTTCCAAGGAGATAAGTCCGCGTTGATAGGACCGTCTTAACGTTCGATAAGACCGTCTTATCTACCTCTCCGGGCTCTTCGGTCTTAAAGAAAGGGCAGTATCACTTCAAGGGGTGTGGGGATCAGAGCTCGTTTCTAGTTTGGCGATGGCTCCAATGAAGTAGCACAGACAGAGTCTCATACAACCGTATACCCATACTTGAGCAAATTCTTTTTGTCTGGCTGCCTTTACCAGTAATGGCGCCCCCAGAGAATAGGCGCATGAATGGTGGATCGATTTTCAGTTCATAAATGCATGCAGTTAAACAATCATTAATTATTATTATTAGAAAAAGTGTGTGCGTTTGGGGAGAGGAGATTTCACAGAACTGTTCAAATTTTGGCTCTGAAGGTAGATTGAGAACGTAACCCCGGGAACTCTCTCATTATTTCATGCTGGACGATTGGAACTTATTTCGTCGTATAAAATTCGAAGACTAAAAATTTTGGCGTTTTCGTTTTAAATTTTCCGTATTCATCAAGTTCTTCCTCCGTCAACACATAAAGGTTTTGGTTTATTATCTTCGATAATGAACCATTGGAATCGCCCAAAGAAAAAAAAATTCTAACCCCCCCTCAAAATTTGTTGGTTTACGTTTCAAGATACGTAGATTCAGAAAATCGAATAAAAAAAAAAATCCGTCCGTCCGCCGTACGCCGTCCGCCGTCCGAGGCACTTTGCCCAGTTAGCGTTGAGTTAAAATTACGAAATTTGGTTTCTGGGTTTGGACCAGCCCCACAATGATCCACGAAACTTTTCATAACCCTAGGTCAAGGGGAAGGGGTTCAAAACGAATTTTGAAATGTTGAAAATTCCATATCTCGAAAAATTCCCATCAAACGGTATGTTTTTTATTTCATATTTAGATAAAGTTTGTTCCGTAGAATTTTGTAAGACCATCTGCAGCTTTGTACGACCAGCCGTTCGTTCACAATGACGGCTCAAAGATTGTGCCTCACAACCCGATCGTGAATCAAACTGTTGAAATACAGGTCCATTTTCATACTAACAAGTTCTTTGGAACATCATATGGCTTAAGTGATGTCGAGTTTGTTGTTCTGAGGTGCGTTTCGTGCTACGGAAATGAAGGTAATTTCGAATGTTTGTTGGTAGGTACTTCTTTTATAGAAAAATTATTACCGACGTAGTATTAAAAACCCCAGAATTATATCGTATTAATTAATCATAATTAATAATAATTATTATTAATAATAAATACGAATTATCAATACCTAACAATAAATTATAATAATTTTCAGTAGGTTTATTTCATATTTAGATAGAGTTTGTTCCGTAGAATTTTTTAAGACCATCCGCAGCTTTGTACGACCAGCCGTTCGTTCACAATGACGGCTCAAAGGTTGAGCCTGTCGACGCGATCTTGAATCAAACGGTTGAAATACAGGTCGATTAAGTACAGGTCGACTCGATTTTCATACTAACTAGCTGTTTAGAACATCGTATGGTTTTAGTGATGTCGAGTTTGTTGTTCTGAGGTACGTTTCGTGAGTAGAGTGGAAACCTGTGTTCTGGGACAGTGATGACGTCACAGCCCACCCCTTCAACCCGACCGTTGAAGTCTCTTTCCAAACGATGACGTCATCAATGACGTCATCGTTGTCCCAGACCTTTTCACCCCCCTCCACCCCTCCCTCGCACAACCTGCCCACCTGATCCTTATCTGTTGTCATGGTAACCCCCCCCCCCCCCCTGGACCCTTAATGACTTCTGTGCCCCCCCCCCCCCCTCCGTCACTATAATCTTCCCCTCGACTTCCTCCCCCTTCACCACTGACTCCTCCCCCCCCCCCTCACCGTCGCCAAGACATTTACCATTGACCCCCCTCTCCCCGCCCCCTCCTACCATTCATTTCATTCAATATACCAAGTGTGGGTACTTTTCAGGTTCAGGACATTGTGTAGAAGTCGTTTTTGAGCAGTACCAAAATGTTTTTTGAAAAACTCAAATTTGGATACCCGAATTTGGAAAATCCAAAAATACACCGAGTGTGGGTACTTTTCATGCTCAGGACATCATGTAGACTTCATTTTCAAAAGTGCCAAAATTTTTTTGAAAAACTCAAATTTGGATACCCAAGTTCAAAATTACGCCAAGTACCTTTCCAGTACAGTCTATAATGATGTACCAATGGTTTTTTGGAAAGTATCAAATTTTGTTGTTGAAAAAACTCAAATTTGGATGGTACCCAATTTTGGGGAAACCACAATTGCTCCAACTATTGGTGTACCTACTTACCTATCTAACAGTACCACCTATCTATCAACAGTACTTAAGTACTAATTGTCATTTTAATAATATCTACTGAAATCATATTGATCATAATGTGATCATAATATCATATTGAAAATAATATCTAGGGAAATTATGATGGTGCTCTCCCTCATCACGTGGGAGCGGCCCTCAATTAAACTCATGTACCTTAATAAATTGATCTTTCTTAACTTTAAACTCATACCATGGGAAAGGATATTACACCAAATGGGCTTATATCCAAATTAAAAATGGCGGTATCACCTTCAATATGTAAAGTAGATAATTGAAAATATATGGTGTTCTTTACACTGCTATGTAGAAACTATAATGGAACCGTGAGAACCTTTGCAATCTTGCATCATATCATAAATTGTTTTTTTCGTTTTCCCAAAAAAAGTTCGAAGTGGATATAAGCCCTTTTGAAAGTAAGCTCCTCATATGAAGTCAACTTTTTTTCGTTCTTCTTGAAGGTCCATTCGAACTCAAATAAACACCTCGAGTTTCCCATTCACAAGCAAGTGCGGGTAAACGGCGGGAGTAACTATGAAACTCTTAAGGAGGTGTCCAAGTTTGCCGTTCACCTGTATGACGTATTAATACAATTTCACCTTTGCCGTTCACCTGTATGGAAAGTATATAAGAATAATTCCTAAAGTCGGTGATAAGATTAAGGTGGGTAACAAAGAATAGAAAATTAACACAAGTCCACGTTTTGACGTTGAAAATAGTGTGTACGATCCTCTACACTTTCATTTCTGCCCAATATTTCGCCCTTGTTATATCCATCAATCCCTATCCTCTCAATATTCATTGGGTTTAGATGGAATTACGTTCCCCATTCACAAGCAAGTAAGGAGTATGAAACTCTTAAGGAGGTGTCCAAGTTTGCCGTTCACCTGTATGACGTATTAATACAATTTCACCTTTGCCGTTCACCTGTATGGAAAGTATATAAGAATAATTCCTAAAGTCGGTGATAAGATTAAGGTGGGTAACAAAGAATAGAAAATTAACACAAGTCCACGTTTTGACGTTGAAAATAGTGTGTACGATCCTCTACACTTTCATTTCTGCCCAATATTTCGCCCTTGTTATATCCATCAATCCCTATCCTCTCAATATTCATTGGGTTTAGATGGAATTACGTTCCCCATTCACAAGCAAGTGCGGGTAAACGGCGGGAGTAACTATGAAACTCTTAAGGAGGTGTCCAAGTTTGCCGTTCACCTGTATGACGTATTAATACAATTTCACCTTTGCCGTTCACCTGTATGGAAAGTATATAAGAATAATTCCTAAAGTCGGTGATAAGATTAAGGTGGGTAACAAAGAATAGAAAATTAACACAAGTCCACGTTTTGACGTTGAAAATAGTGTGTACGATCTCTACACTTTCATTTCTGCCCAATATTTCGCCCTTGTTATATCCATCAATCCCTATCCTCTCAATATTCATTGGGTTTAGATGGAATTACGTTCCCCATTCACAAGCAAGTAAGGAGTATGAAACTCTTAAGGAGGTGTCCAAGTTTGCCGTTCACCTGTATGACGTATTAATACAATTTCACCTTTGCCGTTCACCTGTATGGAAAGTATATAAGAATAATTCCTAAAGTCGGTGATAAGATTAAGGTGGGTAACAAAGAATAGAAAATTAACACAAGTCCACGTTTTGACGTTGAAAATAGTGTGTACGATCCTCTACACTTTCATTTCTGCCCAATATTTCGCCCTTGTTATATCCATCAATCCCTATCCTCTCAATATTCATTGGGTTTAGATGGAATTACGTTCCCCATTCACAAGCAAGTGCGGGTAAACGGCGGGAGTAACTATGAAACTCTTAAGGAGGTGTCCAAGTTTGCCGTTCACCTGTATGACGTATTAATACAATTTCACCTTTGCCGTTCACCTGTATGGAAAGTATATAAGAATAATTCCTAAAGTCGGTGATAAGATTAAGGTGGGTAACAAAGAATAGAAAATTAACACAAGTCCACGTTTTGACGTTGAAAATAGTGTGTACGATCTCTACACTTTCATTTCTGCCCAATATTTCGCCCTTGTTATATCCATCAATCCCTATCCTCTCAATATTCATTGGGTTTAGGTGGAATTACGTTTCCCATTCACAAGCAAGTGCGGGTAAACGGCGGGAGTAACTATGAAACTCTTAAGGAGGTGTCCAAGTTTGCCGTTCACCTGTATGACGTATTAATACAATTTCACCTTTGCCGTTCACCTGTATGGAAAGTATATAAGAATAATTCCTAAAGTCGGTGATAAGATTAAGGTGGGTAGCAAAGAATAGAAAATTAACACAAGTCCACGTTTTGACGTTGAAAGTAGTGTGTACGATCTCTACACTTTCATTTCTGCGCAATATTTCGCCCTTGTTATATCCATCAATCCCTATCCTCTCAATATTCATTGGGTTTAGGTGGAATTACGTTTCCCATTCACAAGCAAGTGCGGGTAAACGGCGGGAGTAACTATGAAACTCTTAAGGAGGTGTCCAAGTTTGCCGTTCACCTGTATGACGAATTAATACAATTTCACCTTTGCCGTTCACCTGTATCCCCAATTCACTGAGCATCACTGAGCATCATTGAGCATCATTGAGCATCCTTTGAGCATCCTTTGAGCATCCTTTGAGCATCACTGAGCATCCTTTGAGCATCCTTTGAGCATCCTTTGAGCATCACTGAACATCATTGAGCATCCTTTGAGCATCCTTTGAGCATCCTTTGAGCATTTTTCGTTTTCACCAAGTATTTGAGTCGACAATTGCTCTTCATGAAGGTCCATTCGAACTCAAATAAACACCTCGAGTCGATATGAAGTCAACATTTTTTCGTTTTCACGAAGTATTTGAGTCGACAATTGCTCTTCTTGAAGGTCCATTCGAACTCAAATGCACACCTCGAGTCGATATGAAGTCAACTTTTTTTCGTTTTCACGAAGTATTTGAGTCGACAATTGCTCTTCTTGAAGGTTCATTCGAACTCAAATAAACACCTCGAGTCGATATGAAGTCAACTTTTTTTCGTTTTCACGAAGTATTTGAGTCGACAAATGCTCTTCTTGAAGGTCCATTCGAACTAAAATAAAAACGTCGAGTCGATATGAGGAGCTTACTTTCAAACGGGCTTATATCCACTTTTTACACTTTTCGTTTTTTTTGTGGAAAATGAATCTTTGGGGTGAAGCCTAGCACCTCCTGAGTTGATTTCCTTCCAAAACGATTTCTATCCACCTCTAAAAGCTCACTGAAAATCGGTTTACTGAAAATCCACCCCGTTATGTTCAACTGAATCTTTTTCATCGAAGTGGCTTTCATCCATCTGATACTGGTGTGTATGACTTTCATTTCACATCGAATGGGCTTACATCCAAACTGGTGTTTTTGCTTTGTTTTTGGCGTTGGCCAAAAACGTGTTCAGAGGATTGGGCACTGTGTAAAAAACGGTGCTTTGCCAGCTGAAAAAAGGGGAGGGGATCAAAAATCTCCAAAATTTACTTCTCTACGGGAAAGAGTCCGCGATTTTATTAAGGGTTTGAAATGCGTCGAATCCCATTACGGCAGACAAAAAAGTGTCAGAGTGTATTTGCCCGCAGAACTGAACATTCGTAAATTACATTCGATATATAATGGATCAGCTCCACCCTTCAAGACCGTTACATACTCATTTTTTTATAAAGTTTTCACTCAAGACTTCAACATTGCTGTTTTGTGATGGATGCGCCGGACAGAACAAAAATGCCCACGTCCTGCATTCACGTAAAGTCAATTCAGCTTACATTCCCAGTGAGGGGACACAGTTTCCTTCCCGCTGATAGAGTTTTTGGGAGAGCAGAGAAACAATTAAAAAACTTATCGGTTATAACTACCAGAGAAGAGTACAATCGCATCTACTCTGAAATAGGCTCTGTAAAAAAACTAGGGAGGGACTGGCAAGTACTTGACGTAAAATCTCTTCAAAATATTTATAGTAAAATCAAGGGGATCAGTCAAGCCAAAAGAGTGACAATTAAGAAGTTCACAACGCGATCTGATGATGTCAGCACCAGGGTTAAATGCCAACTCCACTACAGGTTTGACTCTGCCACAGAAGTGTATAACTCCATCGTCAAAAGAGGAAAAGCGGAGATCCTGAGGGAAATGAAGACACAGAAGATGAGAATATTATTTTTATCTTTCAATTTTATATTAAATAACAAGGGATGGAAATGTGATGTTTTTATTCAAGAGTCCCATTTTTTTTTCAAAATGGCTCATATCCACGGTTTTTCATCAAATGGGCTTATATCCAAATTAAAAATGGCGGTATCACCTTCAATATGTAAAGTAGATAATTGAAAATATCGATGGCGTCATATGATAACCTCGTATCTCAGAAAACCCAAACTTTTCAGGAGAGACAAAAAACTGATTATGACGTCAGAAATAATGATTTTTATTGCAACAAGCGTCCACTCTAGTATTTTAAGATCCCTGTAGCCATGGAAAGTGACTAAATATCGCGAAACCGATCGGAACTATTTTATTTCGTAGTTACGAGGTAATCATTTTTAGAACAACCAGAGATACGTGGTTATCATAGCATAGCACAGCATGATAACCACGTATATATGGCTTTTCAAAAAATGATAACCTCGTACCTACGAAATAAATGATCTGTTTCCTATAATAAAATAATCCCGTCCTATAAGTAACTAATAATATAAACCCGATTTCCCTATGAGCCTTGCCAAAAGGCACAACTAAACCTCCAATTAACATGAAACCTACCTTTTCACATGAAATTTTGCGTGGAAGCCTTCGATTTAGAAGAAATGGAAGCAGGGAATCGCAGAACAGGGAAAAACTTGTAAATCAATAAAACATTTATTTTCTGCAAAAAGTACAAAACCGAAGCCCACAAAAAAGGTGGCTACCGAGTATTATGGGTAACTAATACCAACCGTTAGTTGAACGAACAATAAAAATTTGAATTTAATTTAAAGGTAACTAATACCAACCGGTAGTTAAACGTACAATAAAAATTTGAATTTAATCCAAAGAATACTAGAGAATAAACATCACAAGGCACTAGAGAATAAACATCACAAACGTGGTAATATCACGGCTCAATTACAAGCAATTGTAGGAACTGAGTACCAATGGGTAATTAAAATTAAAATCCTTGAAGAAATGTCACTAAGGGAGATCTGAGTACAAAACATTTGGCAATCGCCATCCTTGAATTATTTATACTAGAAAAATGTAGGTAAATTCCCTAATAAAGTGTTAACATGATGCAGTCTTTTGAGTTGGAATCAGTCTTAGATAAATTGGCTACAAAAACATTAAAGGAAACTTAGCGAGCTCCTGAGCTGAACTGCTTAAGCTTTAGGCAGTCTGTCGTAGAAGAGATGAGCATCTTTTGGAATCACATCTTTGAGTTCTTGGAGGTCTTTAAATTTTGATGCTTTGATTGAAAGTCTTTCAGAGTAGAGAGCAGAAGGAGTAATATCTTCATCGAGGATCGCAGATATTCGCTGTGGCAATGGTGAATACTCCTGGTTAAAATCAGTCTTCACGAAGACACTCCCTTCAGGGGTGTACTGAATGCATTTTAGGTCCATGACTGTGGGATCCCCTTTTTTTAAACCAGGTCGCAAGTTACGCACGATTTTCACGCTTCTGAAGCTCAAGAAATAAGAATAATCCAATTCAATGACTTCGTATGGTTTTGGGTTACGTCTTGCAATCTTCGCAGCAGCAATGTAGCCCGATGGAAGGTAAACATCCCTGTTCCTGAATTCTCGCTCGATGGTTGCATGAACGGAATCCACTTCCATCTGCGTGTGGCCTTTGGTCAAGTATTTCTGTATTATTTGAAGACCTGTTATTTTGCTCGCAAGGAGCATCGCGTTCGCCATTATCACGTTGCGATTTTGGTAGGTACAGCCGTCGCTGTAAACGATAACTGTCTTGATGGTCGATCTGTCTATGATAGAAGTAACAAATTTGAAAAGTATAGTGGCGAATTCGTCGCCAGTAACGCCGCCTTGGGATTCGTCCCAGAAATAGCAGTATGTGTCTTTAGTTTTTACATTGTATATAGTGAAATTGTGTACTTTCAATTTAGTTTTATAATACAGCGCCGACGCGTTCACTTTGGGACACAAGAGGACAGCTTGAAGGTCCATGGTGAGAACCATTGTATCATCTCCTGACTCCTCTTTATCAGTTCGTTTTTCTTGTCTTGCCCTCTCTTTTTGTTCGATGTGCTTCAAGTAAACTGCCTCTTCAACGTTTCTTTCTTTGTAACTGCAACAAACGTCGCATTGGTCTTTCTTTGGTTGGTACAGGGACAGATTCATTTCATCAAAAACAGTTTTGAAAAGTGTGCGACAAGCAAGATTTTGCGGCCCATTTTGTTTCTCATATTCAAGATAAAGCTTTTCCTTGCTTTGCCAGAAGGCCTCAAGATATAGTTTGGACGTGTCTTTTCTACAATAGTGGGATTCCAGTTTTGGAAGGGAGCTGAGGAAGGCAGTGACGGATTGCTTCAACTCCCCTTTCAACACCTGTGCTTCGTCTTTTCTGCGTTGACCTGCTGAACGGGAAATGCTCGGTGTGGGTCGTTCTGGGTCGGCATCAGTCGGTCGTTTCGTCCAGTTCAACACGCTCCACTCGCCAATATTCAATGTGTTTAAGAACATCGTTTTACAGACGCGGATTCTTCCGCCGTCTGAAGGCCTCAAAAAATATTTCAAGGAAGTGTTGCGCCGAAATTTTTGGGGGGCGTTTTTGGCTTCCGTCGTCCTGGACTCAACCAGACCACGTTCCACATTGTTGTTCACAAATATTTTTTTCCCCTCCCAAGACATTTGCCAGAATTGACGGAACAACTGGGAGCGATCATCTTCCTTGATCATATGGCATTGAAACGTAATGTTCCTTCGTGGTTTGGCATTGTTTGTTTTGACGGCAAGCGTGTCACTGCACAAGCATCTAGCCTTCATCGCCTTCGGGGGCTTAGGTTCGCCGAATGATGTTGTTCCTTTTTTTCTTCCCAGATAAGCAGCTCCCGTCATTCTCTGTATTTTCCTCTGGTTTTTTCCCCATGAATTTTGATCAGCCTTATTGCTTCGTTTCCTTTTTCTGGCGTGAACAGGCTCACTTTCCTCTTCAACCACCCTACTTCGTTGATCATCTTCACGAATGATTCCACCCTCACCATCTTCAGATGATTCATCTGAAGTATCTGAGTGATCGAATTCAGCATTATAGTCAGGGTCTTTTCCACGTTCATCCCCCGAAATGTCTTCAGCGTCTTCTGCATGATGGTTGGAAGCTCCAGCCTCGAGGGTATCGCTTAAAATCTCATCTCGGTTGGTGGTAATGGTTGCATCGATTCGCTCTGGATCTTGGGAGTTGGGAGGAGTTCTCTCTTCCAGGCCGTTGTGGGTGTCATCTGAAATTGAAAAGGCTTTATTGTACATAGGACATTATTGTCCCTTTTACGTACATCAAATTATAATTTATACTTTAGTGTTATAAAGGGGGGGAGGGAGTGTGGGTCTCAAGGGGGGTACCTATACTAGAACAATAGGGGTATGAACTGGCCAATGAGGGGGAGGGAGCGAATTGCGACAGGAAGTCCATTTCAGGTCCTTGCACCCACCTGGTATTGATAAATCCTGTGCGATTTCGATGATTCGGGGCAGAATTTCCAGGTGAGTTAGGGAGTCTTCTCGTGTGGCGTGGGTGTCATCTGAAATTGAAATAGCTTTATTGTACATAGGACATTATTGTCCCTTTTACGTAGGTACATCAAATTATAATTTATACTAGTGTTATAAGGGGGGGGGGGAGTGTGTGGCTCAAGGGGGTACCTAATAGGTATGGTATACTAGAACCAGGGTTCGAAAATAACTGTTATTTTTTCCGGCGAAAATAAAATTCCTTTGGTCTAGCTCAGCGGCTATTGCTCGTAGCGACCTGCGGTTGGTCCCATTCGATTCACTGTCAAAAATACTACAAGATAGACCACCTAACAACCCTCGAAGAATCATCAATTCACTTGGTTGTCCTTCCAAAGTATGAAAAATGCGTTGATTTCCTGATGACCAGAAATTTCTGTCTTGAATGTACATTGGCAGCAGGAAATGCGTGTGTGGTTGCTTCTTTGAGGGTTGTTAGGTGGCCTATCTTGTAGAATTTTTGACGGTGAATCGAATGGGACCAACCGCAGGTCGCTACGAGCAATAGCCATTCCAGGTCCTTGCACCCACCTGGTATTGATAAATCCTGTGCGATTTCGATGATTGGCAGCACGAAATTTTCGTCATCAGAATCAGATTTTCGTCGGGCGTCATCCGATATAAACACAATGGTGTTCTGCATGGTCATTTCATCGACATGGCCATCATTGATCATTGAACAGTTGAGGAGCGGGTCGAAATCTGTTTGCAAGACCCACGTCTTCCCGTGACCAGACATCAAGCCTGAAAAAAGGGTCATCTATCAGCTCATATTCGTAGGATAATGATTACGTCAGTAAAGTATTGGGTATTGAGTACACGTATTACAGAACTTGAAAACTAATATCGTGGAAATATTAATAAAAATTATCAAACAAAACCCACAAAGCACACCACAGATAGGCACAAAAGTTACGAGGTTATCATTAAATGATTTTCTTTTTAGATTTGGCACACAGTAATTGATTTATTTCCAGCGATCGGCACTTACAACTGGTTGTTTACATTCAACAACTTATTATGAGCTTCAAAATAAACAATGTAGAGACTACTTACCCACTCTTTGGAAGAAGACAGCAGGATGGTCTGCGTTGAAGAAGACAGGTGGACGTGGAATGCTGTCTCAAACAATAACAATGATAACCTCGTATCTTTTGAATAAATCAAGATACGAGGTTATCAGTGACACAGGGCCTCCTTGACCGAAATACGAGGTTATCAGAATGGGCGCTAGAGGGCAGAAAAATGCATTTTTCCGCCAAAATTCGAATACTGGACTGTGAGATACGAGGATTTCATTGAGAAAATGCAATAAAAAAAAAATGGTCAAAAATTGAGATACGAGGTTATCATATGACGCCATCGATATATGGTGTTCTTTACACTGCTATGTAGAAACTATAATGGAACCGTGAGAACCTTTGCAATCTTGCATCATATCATAAATTGTTTTTTTCGTTTTCCCAAAAAAAGTTCGAAGTGGATATAAGCCCTTTTGAAAGTAAGCTCCTCATATGAAGTCAACTTTTTTTCGTTCTTCTTGAAGGTCCATTCGAACTCAAATAAACACCTCGAGTTTCCCATTCACAAGCAAGTGCGGGTAAACGGCGGGAGTAACTATGAAACTCTTAAGGAGGTGTCCAAGTTTGCCGTTCACCTGTATGACGTATTAATACAATTTCACCTTTGCCGTTCACCTGTATGGAAAGTATATAAGAATAATTCCTAAAGTCGGTGATAAGATTAAGGTGGGTAACAAAGAATAGAAAATTAACACAAGTCCACGTTTTGACGTTGAAAATAGTGTGTACGATCTCTACACTTTCATTTCTGCCCAATATTTCGCCCTTGTTATATCCATCAATCCCTATCCTCTCAATATTCATTGGGTTTAGATGGAATTACGTTCCCCATTCACAAGCAAGTAAGGAGTATGAAACTCTTAAGGAGGTGTCCAAGTTTGCCGTTCACCTGTATGACGTATTAATACAATTTCACCTTTGCCGTTCACCTGTATGGAAAGTATATAAGAATAATTCCTAAAGTCGGTGATAAGATTAAGGTGGGTAACAAAGAATAGAAAATTAACACAAGTCCACGTTTTGACGTTGAAAATAGTGTGTACGATCCTCTACACTTTCATTTCTGCCCAATATTTCGCCCTTGTTATATCCATCAATCCCTATCCTCTCAATATTCATTGGGTTTAGATGGAATTACGTTCCCCATTCACAAGCAAGTGCGGGTAAACGGCGGGAGTAACTATGAAACTCTTAAGGAGGTGTCCAAGTTTGCC
This sequence comes from Stenodema calcarata, assembly GCA_963920205.1. Classification (NCBI taxonomy): domain Eukaryota; kingdom Metazoa; phylum Arthropoda; class Insecta; order Hemiptera; family Miridae; genus Stenodema; species Stenodema calcarata. The sequence goes on along the minus strand of CAWUBA010000207.1, from coordinate 1,979 downwards.
GTTCACCTGTATGACGTATTAATACAATTTCACCTTTGCCGTTCACCTGTATCCCCAATTCACTGAGCATCACTGAGCATCATTGAGCATCATTGAGCATCCTTTGAGCATCCTTTGAGCATCCTTTGAGCATCACTGAGCATCCTTTGAGCATCCTTTGAGCATCCTTTGAGCATTTTTCGTTTTCACCAAGTATTTGAGTCGACAATTGCTCTTCATGAAGGTCCATTCGAACTCAAATAAACACCTCGAGTCGATATGAAGTCAACATTTTTTCGTTTTCACGAAGTATTTGAGTCGACAATTGCTCTTCTTGAAGGTCCATTCGAACTCAAATGCACACCTCGAGTCGATATGAAGTCAACTTTTTTTCGTTTTCACGAAGTATTTGAGTCGACAATTGCTCTTCTTGAAGGTTCATTCGAACTCAAATAAACACCTCGAGTCGATATGAAGTCAACTTTTTTTCGTTTTCACGAAGTATTTGAGTCGACAAATGCTCTTCTTGAAGGTCCATTCGAACTAAAATAAAAACGTCGAGTCGATATGAGGAGCTTACTTTCAAACGGGCTTATATCCACTTTTTACACTTTTCGTTTTTTTTGTGGAAAATGAATCTTTGGGGTGAAGCCTAGCACCTCCTGAGTTGATTTCCTTCCAAAACGATTTCTATCCACCTCTAAAAGCTCACTGAAAATCGGTTTACTGAAAATCCACCCCGTTATGTTCAACTGAATCTTTTTCATCGAAGTGGCTTTCATCCATCTGATACTGGTGTGTATGACTTTCATTTCACATCGAATGGGCTTACATCCAAACTGGTGTTTTTGCTTTGTTTTTGGCGTTGGCCAAAAACGTGTTCAGAGGATTGGGCACTGTGTAAAAAACGGTGCTTTGCCAGCTGAAAAAAGGGGAGGGGATCAAAAATCTCCAAAATTTACTTCTCTACGGGAAAGAGTCCGCGATTTTATTAAGGGTTTGAAATGCGTCGAATCCCATTACGGCAGACAAAAAAGTGTCAGAGTGTATTTGCCCGCAGAACTGAACATTCGTAAATTACATTCGATATATAATGGATCAGCTCCACCCTTCAAGACCGTTACATACTCATTTTTTTATAAAGTTTTCACTCAAGACTTCAACATTGCTGTTTTGTGATGGATGCGCCGGACAGAACAAAAATGCCCACGTCCTGCATTCACGTAAAGTCAATTCAGCTTACATTCCCAGTGAGGGGACACAGTTTCCTTCCCGCTGATAGAGTTTTTGGGAGAGCAGAGAAACAATTAAAAAACTTATCGGTTATAACTACCAGAGAAGAGTACAATCGCATCTACTCTGAAATAGGCTCTGTAAAAAAACTAGGGAGGGACTGGCAAGTACTTGACGTAAAATCTCTTCAAAATATTTATAGTAAAATCAAGGGGATCAGTCAAGCCAAAAGAGTGACAATTAAGAAGTTCACAACGCGATCTGATGATGTCAGCACCAGGGTTAAATGCCAACTCCACTACAGGTTTGACTCTGCCACAGAAGTGTATAACTCCATCGTCAAAAGAGGAAAAGCGGAGATCCTGAGGGAAATGAAGACACAGAAGATGAGAATATTATTTTTATCTTTCAATTTTATATTAAATAACAAGGGATGGAAATGTGATGTTTTTATTCAAGAGTCCCATTTTTTTTTCAAAATGGCTCATATCCACGGTTTTTCATCAAATGGGCTTATATCCAAATTAAAAATGGCGGTATCACCTTCAATATGTAAAGTAGATAATTGAAAATATATGGTGTTCTTTACACTGCTATGTAGAAACTATAATGGAACCGTGAGAACCTTTGCAATCTTGCATCATATCATAAATTGTTTTTTTCGTTTTCCCAAAAAAAGTTCGAAGTGGATATAAGCCCTTTTGAAAGTAAGCTCCTCATATGAAGTCAACTTTTTTTCGTTCTTCTTGAAGGTCCATTCGAACTCA